>AWUE01017969.1:0-41306 GCA_001974825.2 Corchorus olitorius | reverse complement strand
TAAGGGATTTCCCTTTAAGTTTTGATCGATATAGCCCATTGGAACTCAGCGTGCCAATCACCAATTGGCCTTGTCAAGTTACAGGCTCTGAGAATTCTTTCCCATAACTTTCTGGAATATTCACAAGCAAAAAATATATGATCTCGACACTCAGGTTGTTGACCACATAGTACACAGTCCATAATGGTTAAACTTAAACATCCAAGCTGAGGTGGAAATTAGCTTGAAAAACCCCACTTAGATTCATCCCATAGGTCAAATTATTTGTAAGAATTCTATTTTAATTTTAATGACATTATCCATTTACAGCCTTCCTAGTATTTCAGACTACTTTTCTTGCCTAAATGACTGGAAAAGTTATAATATCTTTTGACGAAATTGATGAGCTACCTGCAAAATGGCCTAATCAATTGTTACAAGATCATAAAAAGATTGGCTCTTTAATCTTTATATACACCTTGAATTCAACCAGACAACACATAAATACGTGTTTATGAGGTTGACAGAATTAGGTGAATTGCTTGAAAAAAAAGGCGGTCGTTTTGCTATTTATGTCTATGCTCTAGCAAAATTATAAATGACTTTGAAGGATCATGCAATAAGTGAAATATTGAGTCATGGATGTCAAGTTTTCAAACTATTTTTAACCCAAACAATTTAGAGACATTGAAACTATATTCCTAATTTGCAGCAACTTTCTGATTACTTATATGATACACCCGGAAAGATTCCGAAAATTATTGGAACTACTTTTTGATATTTATATTCTCTAATAATTTCAAAAAACAATGTGATTACTTCTTTGATATATTCCCTAATGATTCCAAAAAATTATTGGAATGACACATTTGAATGACAAGGATGCTTGACTCCTTCAATCCCCTCTAAATAATACTCTGTTTCGAATTGAATGACCACATTTGATTTTTTTGGTCAAACGAAGTTGTTTTTGATCATTATTTATAAAAAATTTATATACAATTAAAATTTTTAAAAAATACATTTTGAAAATTTTAAGTTTTAAATTTTTCAAAGTTTATTTTAAAAAAAAATTTAAAAATTATATTTTTGTAATAATTAATGGTCAAAAATGTCTTTGTTTAATCTAAAAAATCAAACGTGGCCATTCAATTCGGAAATCTTGAACACCCACGTTTTAAACATTAATTTTTATGTTTTCTTTTTCTTTCATTTTTGAGGAAAAAAGCAAAGAAATTAAATAGATTATTGCAGGCCGGTGATTGCTTGTTTCTAGTGAGAAACTTGTGATGTATACATGGAAACCAGCCGGCCTAAACAACTTTTATTGGAATGGTCCATGCTTCCCTTTTGGATTGTCGACTCATAGGACTCGTCCACAAGCCTGATGTGAACTAGCTAGTTCTCTACATAGCGAATTTGGGCCAGGCAGGTTTCCATGCATCATCTTCACCAAAATTGGTGATGAATTTTGCATTGTGTCCAAAACTTGGATTAAATTTTTGGGAAATTAAGAAAGAAAACATCAAATATAATTGATCATGATGCGCATTCTAATGTTTGCCACTTCTATATATACCCCAAAAAAAGATTGATCCATATGAACCATTATACTTTCCACTACAAAGTCATATGATTAAAAAAACATTTCTCTCATGCTTGATGCTTCCAACACTGACTTCATCCATTTCCTGGTGTTTGGCAAAAATCCATCTAAAGGTTGAGTCTAGTGCATGCATTTAAACATGTAAATTCTACATATTCATGTGATGAGCATTTGCAAAATATATACTGTTCTGAATTCTGATTGACCAATTTTTATTCTTAATAATTCCACCATAAACCATATTTTTGCGTTAATTCCACCATAAACCATATTTTTGCGTTTCCGATAAGGCATTAGGCTAGCCTTCCTCTTCACTTCTTCCGGCGTGCTTCAAATTCATTTGCAGCAGCACTGACAATTGCTTCAACTTGCCTTGCTTTTTCAGGATTGTTGCTGATGAAAAACAATTATTAGTAATCAAAAATGATGATACCCCATATTTATGATGAAGATTCGGAGAAAATTTTAACAAACACAAAGAGTTAAAAGAGAAAATCATTGGTCCCAATTTATATATATATATATATATATTTGCAAACGCAATTGATCATAATGAAGATCAAGAAACAACATTTACCTAATCCCCTCAACGAGGGCTTCCGCGCGCTTAAGACCTCGCAATATGGCCATATCCAGAGCCTGAGTTATCCTGCTCAAAGTTTAAAAGAAAAATAAAAATAAAAGTTCTGACAAAGCTTATTGGACAGTTTAGCCTTCAGGTCTCTTGGGCACTTCACTTTTCATTCTTCAGTCTAAGCAAATACAAGAAACAGCAAGTCTAACAAAGAAATTTGCCATGCCATAAATTACCATGACAAGTTTAAGAAATAATTTGTTAGCTTGAAACGCCAAATGAGATAAAAATGGTCATGGCAATTACATGCTAAAGAGATCACCATGAACTCTAATATGCCATGATCTACTTAATAGGCATTGTATAAGAAAATCCAGAATAAACATTCTCACTGTTCAATAATAATGCGGACAGAAAGCCAAATTTAAAAGAAAAAAAACAAGAAAAAGAGAAATTGATGGAGTGGAACTTACAGATACCCAATACCGCACCCAAAAGCAAATTTGCCAACATATCTATTGCAAACATATTTTTTGGCACCTTCAACTGGGAAAAAACAGCGAGATGTAAAAGAAAATGTGAGAGTCCGCATGACAATATGAATTCTAATCTGAATTTATTAATATAGAATTAAAGCACAGAGAGACCCACCAGCGCTAGGAGGGAGCAAATTCTTAAACATTCTGCAATTGAAAAAATACATGGAAACGAACAATTTGACATCAGTAGCTAGGATCCATCTTTTTCAAGGCAAGTCATATCAAAACTCAAATTAAGCACCAAAAAAAACACACACACACACACAGCTACGGAAGCAAACGAATTAGAGGGCAAGATCGCATACCTTGAAATCATAATTAAAACTTGGAAACTTTAAAAAACCCTAACCCTAGAAGTTTAGCCTTTGCTGATTTTGCTCATTCACCTATATCTTCTTTTCATTGGGCTCCTGCTACACCTTGGGCCCATCAAATTTTTGGTGGATGAGGACAGCCCATTCATTTTAGCTAGCCTAGCCTCCAAAAAGTTATTGGAATGACACATTTGAAAATGTCAAGGATGCTTGACTCCTTGAATCCCCCCCTAGCTAATATTTTTTTCTCACCTCATATATGGAAGAACTCTCAAATAATTCTGTTTATTTCCCTGAAATCTCCAAAGCAAAGAAAGAAAATAGATTATTGCAGGCCGGTGATTGCTTGTTTCTAGTCAGAAACTTGTGATGTATACATGGAAACCAATAAGCTCCAGCCTCCAAGACTTACTCCAAGTTCCCTTGCTCTTTCAGGATTGTTTCTGATGAAAAACAGTTACTATTAGTAATCACACAAATGATGATACCCCCCATATTTATGAAGATTCGGAGAAAATTTTAACAAACACATAGAGTAAAAAGAGAAAATCATATTTGGTCCCAGTTATATATATTTGCAAACGCAATTGATCATAATAAAGATTACACACAGAAACATATTCTTCCATAATATTTAACAAGGTCCACCATAAACCTTATATTATTTACTACTATAATTTGTTTCCGATAAGGCATATAGGCTAGCCTTCCTCTTACTTCTTGGATTGTGCTTCAAATTCCATTGCCCAAGCTCTAAGACTTTCTCCAATCTCCTCTCCAATTTCCCTTGCTCTTTCAGGATTGTTTCTGATGAAAAACAATTATTAGTAATCACAAATGATGATACCCCATATTTATGAAGATTCGGAGAAATTTTAACAAACACACATAGAGTTAAAAGAGGAAATCATTGGTCCCAATTTATTTATATAATATTTGCAAACGCAATTGATCACAATGAAGATTAAGAAACAACGTCATTTACCTAATCTCCTCAGCGACCGCTTCCACGTGCTTACAAGCTCTCATTATGTCCCTATCCAAAGCCTCACTCATCCTGCTCAAAGTTTAAAAGAAAAATGAAAAATAAAAGCTCTGACAAAGTTTAGAGGAGAAATTCTTTGGCTGATTATATATTAAGAATTCCATCTTTTTGTGGAAACAAATTAAGACTAATTTTATTCAGGTGTTGGGCACTTATTCACTTTTCATTCTTCAGTCTAAGCAAATACAAGAAACAGCAAGTCTTTCAAAGAAATTTGCCATGCCATTACCATGGCAAGTTTAAGAAATAATTTGTTGGCCAAATGAGATAAAAATGGTCATGAGTGCCAATTACATGCTAAAGATCACCATGAACTGATCTACGTACTAATTAATTATTAAGAGTATATTACATATGCCATGATCTACTTAATAGGCATTGTACGTATAAGAAAATCCAGAATAATTATTCTCAGTACTGTTCAATAATAATGCGGACAGAAAGCCAAATAATAATAAAAGAAAAAAGAGAAACTGGTGGAGTGGAACTTACAGATGCGCAGTACCCGCATCCAGCAACCGCTGCGCCAACCAATTTGGCAACTTGAACTGGGAAAAAGAGCGGAATGTAAAAGAAGATGTGAGATTAATCTGCACGACAATATATATGAAATCAAATCGGAATTATTATTAATATAGAATTAAAGCACGAGAGACCTACCAGCAAAAACTTCCGCTCTGGGATCAATCGAGGGGCCTGCTATGGAACTGATGATTACCTCAAACATGTCTACATCAGATCGGTCATCGCCTATGCACAGAACAAAGTACCAGGAAAGAGAAAAAAAAAAAAAAAACCTTGTGATCATCTTAATCTGTATTTCCCATCCACATACTGATGCTGTAGGATTGCAATCAATCTCTCATATACCTCTTCAAATAATTGATTAGAATTACCTGGAAGAATGAGGAATTACCTGGAAGAATGAGGAGAGGGAGAGCCGAAAAGCACAATAAAATTTGGGATTACAATAAGATGAATTGGGTTAACGGCAGAGGGTGGGAAGAGGGTGAAAACCTATCTTTCTTATATAATCTCAGTGTGATGCAACCTGTTGTAAAAACTTGGAAAAATTCTAATTTTATTGGAAACAGGGGTTAAACTACTTTGGCATGCTTATGTTACCAGCCGGCCTAAACTACTTTTTATTGGAATGGTGCATGCGTCCCTTTTGGATTGTCTTATAGGCTCGTCCACAAGCCTGAAGTGAACTATTTCTATATAGCAAATTTAGGCCAGACAGGTTTCCATCACCTTCACCAAATTGGTTAATTAATTTTGCATTAATGTGTCCAATTTTTTGGATTAAATTTTTGGGAAATTAAGAAAGAAAACATCAAATATCTAATGTTTGCCACTTCTCTACCCAAAAATAGATTGATCCATATGAACCATGATCCTTTCCACTACAAAGTCAAATGATTAAGAAAACAATATTTCTCTCATACTTCCAACATTTGATGCATTAGTTATCAGAACAAACAAAAAAGCTATGGACTTCAGTCATTATAAGTCATTAGTCGTCACACTGAAACATTAGTCATTGCTCGTATACACAGAAATATTCTTCCATAATATTTAACAAGGTCCACCATAAACCATATTATTTACTATATCATAATTTGTTTCCGATAAGGCATTAGGAAAGCCTTCCTCTTACTTCTTCTGTCGTGCTTCAAGTTCCCTTGCATAAGCTCTAAGACTTGCTTCAATTTCCTTCTTCAGTCGTCGTTCTTCAAGTTCTTGAATAAGCCAAAACTTGCTTTAATTTCCGAGACTTTTTGAGGATTGTTCCTGATGAAAACAATTACTATTAGTAATCACAAATGATGTATTTATGAAGATTCGGAGAAAATTTTAACAAACATATAGAGTAAAAAGAGAAAATCATATTTAGTCCCAGTTATATATATTTGCAAACGCAATTGATCATAATAAAGATTACACACAGAAACATATATTCTTCCATAATTTAACAAGGTCAACCATAAACCATTAATTACGGATTATATCATAATTTGTTTCGGATAAGGCATTAGGCTCCTCTTAGTCTTACTTCTTGGCTAGTGGTTCAAGTTCACTTGCATAAGCTCTAAGTTTTGCTCCAATTTCCTTTGCTCTTTCAGGATGGTTTCTGATGAAAAACAATTATTAGTAATCACAGAGTTAAAAGAGAGATTCATTGATCCCAATTTATTTATATATATACTTGCAAACGCAATTGATCACAATGAAGATTAAGAATCAACATTTACCTCATTTCCTCAGCGAGCGCTTCCATGCGCTTTCCATGTGCCATTATGTTCCTACCCAGAGTCTCAGTCAACCTGCTCAAAGTTTAAAAGAAAAATAAAAATAAAAGCTCTGACAAAGTTTAGAGGAGAAATTCCTTGGCTGATTATATTTATATATTAAGAATTCCATCTTTTTTAGGAAACAAAGACTAGTTTTATTCAGGTCTTGGGCACTTCAATTTTCATTCTTCAATCTCAGCAAATACAAGAAACAGCAAGTCTATAACAAAGAAATTTGCCATGCCATTACCATGACAAGTTTAAGAAATACTAATTTGTTGGCTTGAAAAGCCAAATGAGATAAAAATGGGCATCCCAATTACATGCTAATTAAAGATCACCATGAACTCTAACAAGAGTATATATAATATGCCATGATCTACTTAATAGGCATTGTATAAGAAAACCCAGAATAAACATTCTCACTGTTCAATAATAATGCGGACAGAAAGCCAAATAATAATAAAAAAAAGAAAGAAAAGAAAAAAGAGAAACTGGTGGAGTGGAACTTACAGATACCCAGTACCCCACCCAGCAACCGCAGCGCCAATATATTTGGAAAATTGAACTGGGAAAAAAGAGCAAAATGTAAAAGAAAATGTGAGAATCATGAAATCAAATCGGAATTGTTAATATAGAATTAAAGCATGAGAGACCCACCAAGAACAGTATTGCGCAAATTCTTACACATTCTGCAATAGAAATAATACATGAAAACAAACAATTTAACATCAGTAGCTAGAATCCATCTTTTTGAAGACAAGTCATATCATATATATATATATATATATAACAGCGCGAAATCAATCGAAAAGCTACGGCCGCAAACGATCGAGGGCAAGATCCATACCTGGAAATCAAAAAAGTTCGTTCGAAACTTTAAAAAACCCTAATTTTTCTTCCCTGTGCAAACCCTAACCAGGAGAGATTACCTCTTAGAAATCTAGAGATTACCCAAACAAACTTCTAAAAGATAATAAGAGAAGAACAAGAAAATTAAAAATTAAAAAAAAAAAAACCCCTAACTATAAATTTAAGATAACCAATGGTCGACGGCCTCACCTTAATCCTTTCTTCAACCACGCTTCGAGAGGAGAGAGACACAGACGGCGCGTTGTAATGTTGACTAGACCTGTTCAAGGGCCGGCTTATCCATCCAAGCCCGTAAGCCCGACCGATATTTGGGATGGTCTGGATAAAAATTTGAAGCCTATTGAATGGATTTTGATAAAATTTTAAGGCCCGTTTACAAAATGAGCCGAGCTTAATCTTAGCCATAAATGGAAGTCTTCCATCATTATTATATATAACTAATAATAATCAATGAAATTTACTTTTGATGATAGTCAATTAGCCAAATTTTGATGGAAGACTTCTTTCCGAAGCATATCACATCCCAAAATTTTGTCCTCTTTTATGGTTCTTGGAATGCAAATCTTTGAAATGTACTTGTCTGACAGATCTCATACATGGAACAGAAACATAAGTTAAGGAAAAGGTCTGGTCATAAATAAGAGACTCTTTAGACTTTAAGCTCTTTGCATTGTCAGAGGTCCAATGAACAATCCCACATGGACAAATCTCTGACTGGCAATACCGACCGCAACAACTGTCCAATTATGATTGCAACTTCTTCATGGTGTTGCACATGGACATGGAAGTTTTACTTACCTGCAACTTCCATCCATGTTCGTTGGTTTCGGTTGTTCCATAATTTCCCATTTTCCTTTTCTAAACAACAGCTTTAATATGGGATCCTTAACTTTTCAGCAGATTTTGCTTTGTCTTTCTTTTTTCTTTTTAAGTGACATTAACTACTGTTATAGATAAGGGACCCCGTTTTCGTCAACATGCAAGCCTAATAGTGCAGAGAATTCCATGCTCTAAAATCCATAATTTTTAAAGATTAAAGCTTTTGATTTTAACATGCTCCAAATTTTATTTACAAGTTGTAAATATTTAGATTAAAAACATAAAAAAATATGTCATCAGAAAGTTCTCATCAAGATCTATAAAATGAGATGTATAATGATTATATTTTGAAATTTAAAAAAAAAATTATATACATAAATGGTGTTTTATTGTAAAAATTAAATAATATAATAATATGTTTGATGATTTGATGTGAAACACGTTGGAGTGAAAAAATATTTAGTGTGAATATATTCTAAAAAGATTCTCTTTTAGCATCAAAATGGTGGAAAAAAATGGTGCTATACATTGGTCTTGCTCTTAATAATGGCAAAATCTAGATGGTATGGTAGAAATTGAAATTCTATAAATAAAATTATATGTTGAAAAAATTATTTTAAAATTAATAATGGCAATTTAGAAATATATTTGAAAAAAACACAAAATTATATTTTAATAGTGGCATAACTGAAATATTTTTTAATAATGGCAATTTAGAAATATATTTGAAAAAAAAAATAGTACAATCGGAAAACATAAAGTTAACCATTATTCATACTTTTATATATAGTATAGATAGATATAGATATATTTCTATATTAATAAGAAAATAAAAAAATTGATAAGACCTAATTTGTTCTATATTTTCTATGCGATTTTACCATATTTTGGTAGTTGTATGTGTCTTTTTACCCCTATATTTCTCATATTTGCTATTTTAGGCCAATTTGGAGGAATGTTTTAGGAAGATGAAGATTTAGAGCCATTTTGGATCAATTTGGAGAAACTATTGATTTTATCTCATTCCGGCCCAGTAGGCCCTTTAGGCCCGTTTGAGTCCATGAAACCCACATTGCAAAGGCATATGTCTTGAAGTCTAAATCTGATATTCTTATACCCAATTCGTTAATATGGAAGCCTAAAGAAGGAGTCCCCAATCAGTAATTATGATGCAGTAATGATTTAACTCTGATGCAGCATTGTTAAATCATATTCAAACGAAGACTTCACAAGAGTAGTTTTGGAAGCAAATTCATAACTTTTGATCCATATCTCAAAAAAATTGCAAATGAGCAACCGTTGGAAAGAGAATTCCAAGATCTACAACTTTTATGCTTTCCTCGAGACCTAATTCTGCCGTTCCAGTGGACGATTTTGCCCATGAAATTTCTGAACAAAATTGACCTTCTCCTAAATTGACTTGGAGAATGTTTTGGACGAAAATTCAGATGCTAAAGATGATGTGGAGCATTCCTATTGGCCACGTTGGATTCTAATTAATGAGGATAATCTAAATTTCCATTGTTTTAATAATGGAATAATTAAAAATATTTTTAGTAATGACAATTTAGAAATATATTTGATTAAAAATTGTACAATCGGAAAACATAAAATTTCCCCTTATATATATATATATATAGAGCCCAACCAACAACCCATCAAAACTAAACCCAAAAATCAGAGAAAAAAAACAGTCTGAAGCCCAAAAAATAACAAAAAAGTGCAAAAACAAATCATTGGGTTGTCAACCTAGAGGGAGCCCAACGTGGCATTACCAATGAAAACTAAGAAAAGGGACATATGTCAACATTTTAGGGGTGGGGAGATTACTTTAAAATGTTTAGTTTTGATAAGTTTCAACTCCTCCAGCTTTGGACAGAACACGCTCTCCTCCCTCCGCCGAATTCACCGGAAGAATATGCCCTATCACCTCCCCCATCGTCATTATCACCTCTACTCCACCCCTCCTTTCTAGCCATCATCCCATCACCTCTCACCACGTCTTTCCAAACCCGCCTCTCTCGCCATCTACTACTTTTACCTCTTAGGTAGCCCCTCTACCCAACCCCAAAGTTTTTGGGATTTAAATTTGGATGCGTAAATACCAGTTTTATCGGGACCCATAACAAAAGGCTGCTCTCTCGCCTATACCCAAAGCCATGCTCTGCCAGTCCATACATATATCGGTCACAGATACAGATATCATTAAGAGCAGTTAACGGCAGAATGGAATGGAAGGAGTTGGAAAGAAATTTTATAGGTAAATTCCCTGACTAGCAATTATTTTATCTTGGCCATATTATTTTTTGAGTTGTTGTTTTACTTTGTTAATAAAGTATTTTTATTTGTGTAGGATAATTTCTTTTGTTACTTTGATAGTAAAAACCCAATGTATATACAAATGGGATACAAGAAGTTAATTTCTTTAGCAAAATCCAATTGACCCAAATTCAGATAGTCATCAGTTTGAAGGAGCATGCCATTTATTGTGTTTTGCCTTCTTGATATATATAATCATTTTCTGTTTTAGGATTTGCTGTTTTAGGATTTGAAAAAGGGTTTAGGTTTGCTAGTTGCTGATTCTCTGCCTATCCTAAGTTAGTGTGCTGACATGGTGGTGGCTGTGAAAGACCTGAACACTATGTTCAAGGATGACTTCAAAGTGATGAACTCTCATCTCGGAAAGATTACTACTCCACTCTCACCACCTCCACATCCCCCACCTCCCAAATCAGAAAGATTTGGGATTTTTTGAGGTAACATTCCGATTTCAATTGTTGTTTATGTCCATTCAACTACTTTAATTGACCTTTCTAATTATTTAGCTAATTATTATTGGGAAAAAAATTTAGGGAGAATTTCTCTTAGGTGTATTCAAATTCAAAATAATCAATAATTGGTTGTATGATTAAAAGTAGTCAACATTTGGTGTAATGGCATTACTTGTTATTTTTAAGTGTATTGAATAATTTATTGTGAAGACCAAACTATACCCTTTATTTTAACAAGGAAAAAGGCCAGATTTGTTGTTGCCTGCTTTGGCTTTTCTCTTTCTACTCCCTCCCTAAGTCTCAAACTTCTTCTTTCTTAAACAACTCTCAATTTTTATGGTATAACAAACTCATTTTTTTCCCGTCTCCCATAAAATACCTTTGCCTATACCCAAATAAATCCTACAACTATAAGTTTGTTTCCGGGCAAAAAAAAAGGCAACTTTTTTTTTTCTTTTGGATGGATCTAGTCTTTTGGAGGATGGATCTGACAACTTATGAGTTGTTTATCATTTTGAGTCTTTGACTAGTTGTTATACTGGTTTCAATGTGGATAACGGCCTAACAGGTGCTTGATGTGATGCTTGTATGATTTTTGGGTCTGAAAGTGAGAGCAGACATGCTCTCTCTCTCTCTCTCTCTCTCTTTTCTCAGAAAGCAAATATAAGGAACCCATAATTATGTCTAGTTGGGTCGATTAAGAATTAAACAAAGATGGAGTTTCACAAGAAAATTAGGTAACTGAACGAAGCAGTGGTGGCATCTGGATTGTTGGGTTTTGAACCAAGACAGAGAAAAAAAATGATGGGTTATAAAAAAAAGATTGGAAAAGAAAAAAATGAATGATGTAAAAAGGAAAACTCAAAGGGGGCTGTGTGGAAGACTGGAAGGGAAGAAGACGAGTAGAAAAATGAAATTGTAGATAAAAGTGGGGGTGTTCTCGGTATCTCATGACATTTTTCATTACACTGAAAAATGATGCTATTACACCAAATAAAGATCATTACACCAAATAATGATTAATTTTCCCTATACCACCAACGAGTGATTATTTTGCATTCCAATACACTTAACTGGAATTCTCCCAAAAATTTATTTAGCTAATTATTAATGTAATTTCTACATGCAAATGCAGATGAGGAGCTACGGTGCTAGTGACTACACTTCTCCTCTAATTAACACTCAGACATTTAGAGATCTTTATAGATTTTTGGATTAGTTTTTGATAGACTGAATGTTAAGCTGAACTCATTACAACTAAGATCCAAGTTTGTCATCAACTGAAAGTTGGATATAAGAAGCCGAATGACTGAATTGAACCTGCCAAAAAAAAATGTGGATCTTATGACCAAAAAGAGCGATAAGAAACATGGTTTCAAGACCAAAAAGGCCATGAAAAGAGTGACGTGACCCAATGAGGTTTGAGAGAACTCAACGCAATTTTGGTAAATGTGGTTGGTTTTTGTATTGATAGATTAAATTAATTAATTAATAATAGATTAATATATATATAGGTATATTTTGAGGGAATAAGGCTTTATCTTTCACTGGGCTCCTGCTATACCTTGGGGCCATTTATTGGGTTATTGGGCCTATATATTGATGAGTTTTTGGTGGATGAGGACAGCCCATTTTTAGCTAGCCTAGCCTACCATAATATCTAAGACTTTTGAGATTAGATAGTTTGACTTTGACATGTAAAATTCACACAAGGAGAGCATATGAAATTAGGCAAAATCCTTCTAATGGTTGAGGCAATGCCACGCATTTAACATGTAAATTCTACATATTCATCATGTGATAATTCCGTGTTCTTGTACATTAATTTTTCGTCTAGATCGATATACAAAGTTTTCTACTGTGAATTAGATGATTAGAACTCCATTTCATATATGTATGAAATTAGCTTCCTTTAGCTACAAGACGACATAGATTTTACTATATGGACCTCACTCTGTTCCTAGCCATGCAAATTTTGATGTTATAATAAGATACCCACAAGACCAAATCAAGCTTTGGAATCATGCGGCGAACATGTTATGTTTTTGACAGTTTAAACTTACCATGGGAATAAATTAAACATAACTCAGATCAACCCGGCCCAATACGAAGTTAGAAACAATTCTATAAAACCCTCACATGCAACCAATTATTTAATAATTATCATTGGTAATATAATTAAGTTGTGACGGTAGATCCCACATCATATCTTAAGCAAAGAAATCATTAAATAATTATGCTCAAACATAGGCAACAGGAATAAAGGGGAAAAGAAAATTGCACTTCCGTATAAACAAATAGAGCCAAATGAACTCAGCTTCGTTGGCATTAGTAGGCAACAATTTTCTAAAAAAATTACGTAGCCAACTAATCATAGTCTATTCCTAAATTTTTGTCTAACTAAATTGATAATAAAAACTTCATCTTGCCAGCTCTTGATCATGCTGTTTCCTTCAAAAGTAGCTAGTGATGTATGATGTTTTTTTTTTTCTCTTTTGTATGTATACAAGATTAAGGGAAAGAAAATAAAAGAAAGAATCGTAGCTTTTTGTGTCTTCAAGTTGGGAGAAATTTGGAGAAGAAAATACAGGCCGGTGATAATGTGATATCATTGTGTGGCCAACTTCATTCAAGTTGCAAAAAATTGCTGAAGTACTATATATAAGCTGGGACCCAATTTGCCTCTAATGTGAAGTCAAAAATGCCACGAATTGAAGGGAGATAGTTAAATTAGTTCCTAATGTGTTGTTGGTTAGTATAGTAGCTTGACATTGTCAAAAAAGATGGCGAAGCTGCCACATTGCCGCCACAATAATGGTGATGGCACCGCCAATGAGAGCCGATGGAGCCGGCCGGGAACTGGCCGAGACGTTAACCGCCATCGGATTGGACGACTTGACACTGCAAAACATAGAACCATATCAACATCATTAGTAGCTGAAAATCCAACCAAAAACAAGTTCAATGTGGTAATGATTACGTGTAAATTAATGGCATGGGACGGTGCTGATTTTTTAGACTTGAAGTAAATTTGAAAGATAGACTTAAAAAAAAAAACGTGCAGGCCATATCTAGGACACTAGGACAATTTATATGGTCCCCCATACGACTCCCCAACCGACTAAATTATTAGGAACTAAAACCTTAAAAAACAGGAAATTTTCGATTTGGGTTGACCCCTGATTTGTTTAATGACATATCAGGGAACTCCAATGTCTGATAACTAACATACTAACAAGACACGGGAAAAAAAAAACACGAATCTAAATTGAAATTGGTAAAATTGACTGTAATAATTAATAATAATTACTATTATAGTGCAATTTTTTTTTACCTGGCGGAAGGGGCAGGGCAAAACGTAACAACGTAATCAGCACCGGCGCAAGTAAAAGTGCTGGTTCCGTCGTCATAAGCGTAGCTATAAGCTGTCGGACAAGCAGTCTTGAAGAATTCAGAGTAAGAACTTGGCTTGCAGGAATTTGGAGTAGCGTATTCTCCGCTGCAGCAATATTGGGGGTCACCGAAAGCGTCGCAAGCACTTTTACAAGCAACGCCGTCGGTGCCATCGACAACTTTAAGTTCAAGAGGACAGTCGCCATTCAAATCCGCTGCACATCCCGCTGAACTACAATTACCTCCAGAACCACCTTGTGGGGTTACCATCATAGGGAGATTATAGCCATCGACGAGACTAACGTCGTAAAAATCCAATCCTCCGGCACCGTTTAGAGTGAACTCTGCAAGGCTTGCAGGAGGGATGGCGCCGGCGCCGGCGCATTCAAGTGTGGAAGAGCCGCAGTCTCCGGTAAGGCAAGAGAATTTTCCGGTAGAATCTTGGGTGCAATGAGTTCGACCCCATAACCGACCTGACCATGATGTTGGAACAGAGATAGTTGTGGATTCATCTGGTTGAAGAGTGAAACCTGTTGGCGAAATCGGTGGAGTTCCGGCACCGGATAACACCCCTGGCCAAACTGTATAGCTGCATTTATTCACAATTGTGAAAGTCGATGAATGAGCGCCTGCAAAAAGAAAACGAATTCAAAAGTTATTAAAACCGACATAGCAAGTAGCAACAGGGGAAGAGTAAAACGACAAGAAGAAAGTAATTGGTAAAAGAATTCTAATTACCTGAGAACAATTGAAACAAGAACATAACCAACACCATGGAAAGCTTAAGAGTAGCCATTGAATAAGAAAGAAGAAAACTAAAAATATAACTAGATTTGCTAGAACTTAGGTGGGAAAAGTTTTTTAGAATAAGAGTATGGGGGCGGGGCAGAGTATATTTATATAGGAAGTTATGTGTATTTATTACAAAGAATAATTTTGCTTAAAATACAAGTATTTTCGAAAAAACAAAAACCAAAACATACAAGGATTTGGAGTATAATAATATATTCCAATAATAACCTAATAAAAAAAAGGAAAAAATAGAATATAGATGTGTGGGTACCATGTGAAGTGTTATAGGAGGAGGGATGGGAAGTGGGGCAGAGAAAGGGCAAACCGGCATGAATGCTGAGGGCACATGCTTGAATCTGCAAACAGTCGAAGTCGGTCACTAATGTTTAGTGTATTATTTTCGTACTTTGCTTACTTAGGAAAACCAAAAAAAAGTTGTCGCTATTATAAGCCGACGTAAAAAAAACAGGGGAAAAAACAGAGTAATAGTATACAAATAGAAAAATATCAATGATTAAAACAGAGCCTTTGGAAGTATTTATGGGGTGTGCATTGGGATTCTGCTTCCCTGTGTGAAAATTTATTGGTTCCCTTTGAGGTAAGAGAAAGGACGGCTCCAAAATTATATACAAATCGATTTCAGACTATGAATTTAAACATCCAATCGAACATAATTTCTCCTTGGAAGTTTATCTGCTATATATGCAAGTTGTCTTGTCAGAAATTGTCATGGAGCAAGTTATTAACTTGGGTTGGCAGGGGTAATCATAGTTTTGCAACTTGTGTAGTATTTTTAAATGGTTGGGTAAATAGGGACCGTAAATGTATAATCTTGAGCCGTATGGGGCCATTTTTCGTCTACTGACATATAATTAAAGAAGAAAAAGGAAAAGGGAACTCTATGAAGAAAAAAGGGTGTTGGTGTGGTGACGTTCGTTCAGATCACTTGACCTTGTATTAGTATATACGAAGGAAATGCGGCCCTTAAAAGAGTGGAAAAGGTTTAGTAACATACACAAGCAAGCAACTTGACAGAAGTGGTAAACTAGATGAGCTAATTTATATTATCCTAATCAAAGTGACCAAGTTAAATTGTCTTCTCAAAATAAAACTAATAAACTGGGTTTTGACTTTGAACTCTGTTCTTTCTTCTTTTAAGCTCTTGTAAGCAAGTTCCTGTCGGGATTGACCACTTCTAAGGAAATAGGTCAATGTCAAAACTTTTTTTTTTTGTACTTATAACAATCTCAAATTAGTAGCTTAGCCCAATTCTTCCAAGTAATATAGTATCAAATTCTAGTCACCGACCAAACAAGAACAAAATTACAAATGGGATGCCCAAGAACAAATTGGGTTGGGTCCGTTTAGAGAAGGAAGATTTTTGAAATGGATTTCAAGGCTGGTGGGCCGGGCTCTAGCCAGTGAAAAGCTCAAATTAGGAGATTTTTCTTGCAATTTTTTCAGATTAATTTTGTCATTTGTTATTCTCAACTACACTGATTAAATTGCACTTTGCTTGTGAAAAATTACAGGCACTTCGGTTTTCAATTACTTTGATTAATCATCGACTTTCAAATTGTCGAGATAAAATCATAAACTACATCAAAAGAAAACAAGTTACATAACACATGCATTTCTGCATTTATGTTGACAATAACATGAAACAAAAACATTCCTAAGCAAAGCCAACGAGATTATTGTTGCCTGCATAAGCATTTATATGGATGAGGATGAAGATGTTGGACATGGAGGAATTGGGATATCAATTATTCCTTCCAACATCATCACTATACTCTTTATGGAAGGACGAAGAGCTGGTTCATCTTGGACACACCAAAGTGCCACCATCACCAATTTCTCCAAGCTTCTCTTGTCCACTTCTTCACCAAGCACAAGTTTATCAATCTCTTTCTCAACAAAACATCTATAAACCCAATTGGACAGAATAATCTCCTCTGGTTTTGATACATTGAGGTCCAAGTTTCTTCTGCAAAAACCAATTTCCAATAGCACAATTCCAAAACTGAAAATATCAGCTTTGACTGATATGGGGGTGTTTTTCTGCCATTCTGGTGCCATGTATCCTCTGGTTCCCCTGACTCCCGTGAAGGTCCTTGTTTGATCCCCCATTAGTAATTTCGCCAGCCCGAAGTCGGAAATTTTAGCTGTCCAAGAATCATCCATCAATATGTTCTGAGGCTTTATGTCGCAATGGATGATGGGAATTTCACACTCTTCATGTAAATACTGGATTCCTCTAGCAACATCCAAGGCAATTCTGAACCTTTCATTCCAATCGGGACGCCTTGTTGACTTGAAAAGTAAGTCTGCAAGGGAGCCATTGGACATATATTCATAGACCAAAAGCCTTTTGGAATCCTCAGCACAATAACCAAGTAGGTGAACTAAGTTCCTATGATGAGTTCTTCCAATTGCTCTCATTTCTGCTTGGAATTCTCTTTCACCTTCTTCTACTAATTTCTCCAGTCTCTTCACAGCAATGGGTTTTCGCCCTTTGTATAAAGACCCTTTGTAGACTGCTCCAAATGATCCTTTCCCCAACTCTTCTTTAAACCCATTTGTTGCTCTTTTGAGTTCATGGTATGAAAATATTACCAAAGTAAGGTCCTCAGTCAGTCCCAAGTTCCCATTTTCCAACAGCCTTTTGTATCTAAGAACTTGAAATTTGTAAATGAATAAACCAGATATTGCAAGCAGAACACATGAGCATACAACAAGACTAAAAGTTAAAACAAGAATTTTCACCATTGGTTCTTTCCTTTTGATTGGCGGCATTGTTGGCATTGGCTTTTGTGGAAGGTGTGTATGATTCTTCTCCGCTACAGCAAGCCCTTCCACTCCCATCTTCATGAAAACTGTCGGAGCCTTGTCAGAATCCCGTAGCAAATACTTCAATGGGAGCTTTTGTTTCCTGCAAATTCCATCTCTGAAAAATGCTGCCTCACAATTGCAATCTTCCAAACAAGTTTTATTGCATTCATCCTTGGACATTTTCTCTCTACTGTAGAATGTACCGCCACGCCAATCTATATTTTCAACTGGAGTGATGTTGTAAAAGCCTTTTTTCGCCTTTTCCCCTTTACAGTGTGCTTCTGAATAATGAATTCTCTTGCAGCCATGGGTGCTTTGATAAGGATCAATAAATTCAGTCCCGGGAAGGCAAGCACAGTAAGGTTGGAAATCATTTAAAGTGCAGAAGCTATTGAATCCACAAAAACCATTAACTTGGCAAGAATCCTTCACTGCAAGTGACATGGTAAAAGTATGGAATCCACCACTTGGCTGAAAAACATGAGCATATAACCGGAAATTCCCATCAACATCAATTCTTGCACTATAAACAGTAGTATTATAACTGCTGCTGCTATCCATTTCATTGTCATAGTCACTCCCACCATATTCAAGGTTGATTGGCCTCGTAATGGACAAATTAGTGTTATTGATGAGTTGTAGCTGGCCTTTGGTTGAATTAAGATAAAGGTGATACTTGGTATACCCATTAGTACCAGTTGCCCAGTAAGCATCTTTAGGAGCATCTCCACTGTCAAAAGGATACAGAACAAGGTTCCCATCTTCTTGCATTAGGAGATGGAACCTTCCAATAGAGTGGTCATTTTCCGACAAACTAGAGATCAACTCATCCCCCGTGGATAGAATCTGACCACCTAAAATGGTATCTGTAGGAAGTTTGAAACTCTCCCAAATGATTTGACTATCATTGTTGTAGAGTACGAAATTGCCCGAATTTAACATGGATGCAGAGGAGGCAGAGTTATTAGCTTTAGCAATAACTTTTGGCTCCCCTGTTTCGGTTGTTGCAAGAATCAGGCCTTTCTCATTCAATATCAGCTTAACATTTGAACTGAGTGGTGGATCATCACGATTTGATGTCCAGACAACCCTGGAATCGGTCTTGCCCTTGCCATCCAACCAGACTCCAATTGAAAAACCGTTGCCTTGTCTGTAAAAACCAAATGCAAAGTGACCAGAAGGCGAAGACCATGATGAGTGACTGCTGGAAGGGACAAGGGAAGAGCCCAACGGTATGATGCTAGAAATAGAATGGTTTTTTTGGACTCCTTGAGCCATGCATGCCGAAAAAAGGAATAAGAGAAGAGCTGAAAGGGCTGAAGCCATTGATCAGGAGAGTTGGAAATTATGCAAAGAGTAATTGGTCTTTCCTCTCTTGTATCTTGGAATTAATTGAATTGAGAATGAGACACTTAGGAAAGTAAAAGTCTTTCTTCTTCTTCCTCCTTTTTCCTAACCCATTCGTGGAGGATGGGGTGCCCTTGTGGGAAGAAAAGTCTTTTATTTTACAGCTCATGGCTAAGAATTGGAAGGAAAAGTCTTCCATTCTTGGTTACAGGTCGTTGCCTATAAACTTTATGATGATAGCTAGCCACCACTCGAAAGGAATCAACACCAAATGATGAAGTTTCAATAATTTCTTCTTTTTTTTGGCACAAATGTGTGGAAATTACTTCATTCCACGCTCTTCTTGGACTTTTTTTTTCCCTGTATGAGTTTGAATTATACTAGTAGTTTATTTTATACATCTGATATGGTTTTGTAATAAATTAAGAACGAAACAAAAACTAAGAACAAATTAAAAATAACATCTGATAGATAATTAGTACAAATTAACATAACAGTACATGAAAAGATAAGGATACATTCAATTGCCCTTGATTGTATAAAAGTTGCAAATTACTGGCAATTGATAGGAGTAACAAGGGGGAGTGATGGAGATGGAGGGACTGGGACATCCATGGTTCCTTCCAGCATCAATGTCACATTCTTCATTAAAGGACGCAAAGTTGGGTCATCTTGAATGCACCAAAGTCCCACCTTCACAAATCTTTCCAGCATTTTCATGTCCACTTCTTCCCCTTCAACAAGCTTATACAATTCTCCAGCAACAAAGCAATTGTAAACCCAAGTTGAAAGAAGTATCTCATCTGCGCTTGAAACTTCTACTTCTATGCTACTCCTGCAGCATATGATCTCCAACAGTACGACTCCAAAACTATATACATCAACTTTTACTGATAATGGAGCATTCCTCTGCCATTCAGTTGCTGAGTACCTTGTTGGCCCTTTGATTCCGGTAATGCTTGTTTGATTTGGCCTCCATAACTTTGCCAATCCGAAATCTGAAATTTTCGCGGTCATGAAATCATCCAGGAGTATGTTTTGAGGCTTGATGTTGCAATGGATAATACAGACCTCACACTCTTCATGTAAATACAGGATACCTCTAGCCACGTCCAATGCAATTCTAGCTCTATCTTTCCAAATTAGGCGCTCCTTATTGACTTTGAATAGAAAATTGGCCAATGACCCATTGCTCAAGTATTCATAAACAAGAAGCTTTCTTGAACCTTCCATGCAAAAACCAAGCAACCGGACCAAGTTCCGGTGGTTCCTTCTTCCAATGACTGTCATCTCAGTTCGAAACTCCTTTTGATCTCTTTCATTAACTTTATCCAACTTTTTAACAGCAATAGTCTTGTTACTATCATTGTCTCCCTGCAATATCCCCTTATAAACTGCTCCAAAAGAGCCTTTGCCTAACTCCTCTTTGAATCCATCAGTTGCCTTCTCCAACTCACTGAAAGAGAATGATTGTAGCGTAAACTGCTCGGAAGTATTCTTGTTTTCAAAAAGCTTTCTGTAACTTTGGACTCGATGCTTGTATATCAAGAAACTAGACATGGCTATCAACAAACATAAGCAAGCTACAGAACCCAAACTTATGCCCATAGTTGAAATTAGTCTTCGGTTTCCTTCATTTGCAAATATTGGAGTCGGACTACTTTGATGATCTGGGGTGCCATTGCCAATTGTGATGATTCCAAGATATACCTTGATGAAGGCTGTAGTTGATACATTTTCCCTTCTTCTACCGTATTTCAGAGGTAGACTATACTTATTACACTTGCCATTGGAATAAAGAACTCCACCACAGTAACAATCCTGCTCGCAATTTTTCCTGCATTCTTCTTCCTTCAAACGCACCGAAGAATAAAGATCACCGGTCCAAGTCATATTATCTAAGATTGTGATATTGTAGTGCACCACAGCTTGATCTTTTCTTTCCTCACAAGCAACCATACTACAGGAATTCTGAGAACAGCCCAGAGACTTCATATTCTCGTCTGTAAAGGTGAAACCAGGATAGCAGTAGCACTCAACATCGCCACCCCTGTTAGAACAGTAGCTGTTCAAGCCACAGACACTGTAAACATCACATGGATCATCCAAATTCTGCCATATTTTCGTCCCGTTTGAAGTTGAACCGGTTTTGCTTTCAATTTCGTGGGAGTATAATCTGAAAATCCCATCAGGGTCAAGAGTTGCCCTATAGATTACACCGGCTTTGTCCCCAACTCGTGAGCTGCTTGCCAAAACTTTTGTAGTGGAATATCCATACAGTAGTAAACGACCTTCTTCGTTCAGGTTTAAACCATTAAAAGAAAAGCCAGAAGTATGACTTTCCCAGACCCACTCAGTATAATCAATTTCAGCCGAATTGTTTACGTAGGCCACAAGGTTTCCATCATTCTGCACACGGAGCACATACTGGCCTCCTGAGTGGTTTAAACTTGACACAATGGATATTAACGCATCACCACTGGATAAATTCTGGCCTCCTAAGATGGTGTCTGTTGGGAAGTCAAAGCTTTCCCAAACAACAGACTTGTTACTGTAGAGCACGAAATTACCTGAATCAAGCATTGAAGCCGAATCACCAGGATAATATGGCTCTGAAATGTTTCTTCCATAAATACCATCCCGAACAATCAAATCGCCTCGCTTTGTGAAATCCAAAGTTGCATTTGAGGAGAGAGGCGGGTCATCTCGATTTACCGTCCATACAACCGTGAAATCATCTTGACGATGGCCAACAATCCATATTCCTAGTGCAAATCCATTACCTTGAGGGTAGAAACCAAATTGGAAGTGGCCTGAAGAGGAGGTCCATGAACTAGGTTGAGTTGTGGCAGAGAGTGAAGAACCTGGTTGTATTATTTTGGGTTCTCTTTTGTCAGCTCTTACATGTAGAGAGAGTTGCAGGAGTAGCAAGAAAACAACAGTTGGCATATGAGCCATTAGAAATACTGGCCTTTTTGCTGTTTTGCTTAGGCAGAGACTTAAATATATCCAGATGAAAATGAAGCTCTAAATCTTGATTTTCATCAAAAGTGATTAGAAGGCCAAAAAGAAAAAAACAGAGATTAACATAATAATCATCTCAAATTCAATGATCTGATCCGTTTACTTTTCCCTTTCCACGTATAGGTCCCAGAACCGATTCATACGTTTAGCAGCAAGAAGTCAATCCCAAAACCCCGAAAAGAAGGAAACCATGAACTTGCTCCAACTACTTGAAACTTATAATCCACATGGACCACATCTTTAGAGCATTCAATAATCAATATGCCACTTAATTTGAAGACTGAACAGCTTGCCACCGACGAAGACGAAGAACAAAAGGCCACAATGTCTTAGTCTGCACTGTAATATCTAGCTGTCAAGTCCAGTCGAGTTAGGTTTCCTTAAACATCACGACAAGGCCAAAAATCTTGTCTAAATACAACCTTTTTTTCCTGCTAATCATACTTTTACCTTAGGGTTCTGGTCTCAAATTTACATTTCTCAATAACATTGTAACTGTATTCAATTAAGTAATAAATAGACTCAAAACGAGCAAAAGGAACCATTTAAATAGACTTGACTTTGACCCAAAAAACAGAGACAGTTCCACAGTATCAATATTCAATAGTAGTAAATGGAAAACAAAATGTAGCAATAATTCTAGCCAATAAACTAAAATAATAGTGCCATTACAGTAAATTAGGGTCCTGCTTGATGCATACCATATGGCCTAACTTTTTTAATCATTAAACAGTTGTATTTTTAATGGAAACAGGGGGGATTTTGAAAGATTGCAGAAGAGGCGGATTCTCATCCCTCCATCGAGGAAGTGTACTTACTGATTCAATTGTTGGAGGAAAAAAACCTCACGTTTTGCACTAAGATTATTATTGAGGGTAAAAATGTACTTACTATAAAAAGAGGAAGAGAGATTGACGTATATTTATACTAGGAAATTACACATGTGTGAATATATAAGTATAAAAGGTCTTTAATGTTGATTTTGTGTCGTTGCTTGATTTTCTCTATTTAGCTCATTAGTGTTGATTTTGTACCGTTGCACACAATCTTCTCCATTTAAGTCTTTCCTTTCTTGTTCTTTTATACTTACAATGTATTCCTTACAAATTTTGTAACATGTTACTTACCTAATAATAATTATAGATCTTGATTATACCATTTAATAAATATTTCTAATAGATTGTCCCTTTTTTAAATTTTCCCAAAAAAGAATCTATAAAGAATCTACCTGTCATTAATTGTCAGAATGATTTAGTAGGAAAGAAGAACCAAAATATGTAATGTACAAATATTGCCATCTATATATGTATACTCTATATAGTTACATGGCATCCATGTTAGAATACAGAGTATGAGTAGAGAGAATCATGGATTACAAATCAGTAATTACAATCACCATTGCCTTGGCCATGTTATGCAATCATGGAGTTTCAACAAGAGGCTTATCTGGAATGAATGAAACAGAGTTCATGGCAGAAAGCAAATCCATTAACAGGCATGCTACTATAAAGAGTATTAAGGTTTGGAGAATTTCAACATTATTTCATACTGAATTACTGATGTGTTGCATATATATATATATAGTGTTGTTAAGGCGCTCGTCTAGGCGCCTAGGCGAGGCGTTTTCAGGATCCATCGCCTCTCATGGTGTGAGGCGAGGCCCCTTCAGCTAGACGTGGTTTTTTTGGCGCTTTTTTTAAGCCCCAAGCGTGTGCCCAAACGCAAAAAAGGCACACACCTTGTTAAATTGCCTTTTGATTTCCTATTGTTTCCTTTTCTAAAATGTAATCTATATTAATTATCAAAATAAAAGTCAATTGATCTAATTAAATTAGTCAAGAAATCTGGTATTTATAACTAATAGATTTATTAGGTACAATTTACAAGGTAAGTATTTTATAAGAGAGTAAAAGACTTGTCTACATACCTTTGATTTCCTATTGTTTCCTTTTATAAAATGTAATCTATAGTAATTATCAGAATAAAAGTCAACAAACCTAATTAAATCTGCCAAAAAAATCTGGTAATTATAATTAATAGATTTATTAGGTACAATTTACATGGTAAGTATTCATAAGAGAGTAAAAGACTTATCTAGAACATGTAAGTGAATTTTAAAAGACATCAAATAGGATTTTTAAGTTATGATATTTTTAGCTAGGATTAATTTAGAGTATGAGTAAGAAGTGAATTAGCCAGTTAGGTTTCTATGACTAAAAAAGTTCTTCATAGTTTAATTTAAGGTGTCTTTATTTTTACACATTTAATTTTAAAGTCTAATCTTTCTATTCATATAATTATATTAGACATATTTTTATATGAGCGCCTCACTTCGGCGAGCGCGGCGTGCCTTGCGCCTTTAACAACACTATACTGATATGATTCATTAATGCATGCAGACACAATTTGGAGACATATTTGATTGTGTGGACATATACAAGCAACCCACTGGACATATACAAGCAACCCACTCTTCTGCATCCTTTGCTTAAGAATCACCAAATTCAGGTAATTCAATCATTTCTTTTCTATTTTTGGTTATTTGATGTGGTGAAATGTATGTTCAAACAGATGAGGCCTAGTTATTTGGAGAGAACTTCAACAGAAGATTCAATCAGCACCGAGTCTTCCTTACCATCAAATATTGCAAAAATGTTTGGGTTGGGAAAAGGGTGTCCTAAAGGAACTGTCCCTATACGAAGGAAAGTAGTCAAAGAAGGCATAACCAGACCCATCAATGCAGTATCCTATAAGTTCGGAAAAAACCAATCAATGAATTATGATGATGATGAAATCAATGATTCAGGTTCAGGCACTGGTCATGATGTAAGTATATATATCCTCCAAATTAAAGACTAACATAACATATGGCCAAACCAACACTCCTATTTCTTGATTTGATTTTGCACTATATTTATGCATAGTATGCTGGAATAGTCATCCGCCCATATGCCGGGAAGAGGTTTGAAGGCGCGGCTGCAGGGTTGAATATCTACCAGCCAAGTCCAGTGGTATCAGGCCAGTTTAGTGGCGCATTAATTGAGGTTTTTGCTGGAGATATTGGTAATATAGCCTATATCCATACAGGCTGGATGGTAAGTATTAAACTTAGAAATACTAGCATATTCATTTGGCATTCCAATTTATATATGCAATAATATTAATGTTCATTTCATTCACAGGTTCACCCAAGTTATTTTGGAGATGCTCAAACAAGATTCTTCACAGAGTGGCATGCATTTTCTTCATATATTCAACACTACTTTCCTTTTCCTAGTATCTACTGAAACCTATCAACTCTTTTTTTTTTCCAGGAAGAAACTGATGGGGAAATTTCGGGATGCTTCGATACGGAATGCCCTGGTTTTGTTCAAGTAGACACTAATCTTCCCGTAGGTGCTGCTTTCAGCAATGTGTCAAAAATTAATGGGGAGCAATTTGTAAGAGACATGAGCTTGACCATGGTAAAATCAAAGCTCTACTTATATATATTTTAAACATTATATATGTATCATATATATCATTAATTATTATTATTATTATTATTATTATTATTATTTGTTATAGGACCTGTTTGGAAATTGGTGGGTGGAAGTATTTGGTGGTAGTGGAGTTGTTGGGTATTATCCAAGCGAGTTGTTCAGTCGATTACAGGAAGGTGCGGAAGCAGCATTCTGGGGAGGATTCGTGTACAGCTCCTTAGACTGGTCTCCTGGAATGGGCACTGGTGAAGCATATAATGGCGGCGATCGAGGCCATCAAGCATGTTTTATGAGGCAAGTTAAAGTTGTGAGACAGGAAGATGATGATGGTGAATATAGTGATCCGGGGGATTCACCTGTTTCGGTGCAGGTCTCTCGCTGTTATCTGGCCGGCGATAATTACTACACGAATAAGGCGGGATGGGATTATGTCTTCTATTTTGGGGGTGAAGGTGGTACCGTTAAGACTTGCCGAACATGAAAAAGTGTAAAACAAGGAATAAGCATTAATATGTAAATAAATAACATCACGTTCACATTGCCATACGTCTGTCATATCTAATGGTTTTCAAAGATCAGGATTCAACTTCTCACAACCTTAAATACCAAAATCAAAAGATTAAAAAAAAAAATCACATTCATCTCCTAGTAGGCATCCATCTGCCATCCCAACCACAACAACAGTAACATTTCTCCTAAAAACTGCCCTGGGAGCATCATCACCAGCAAAACCAGCCTACATCATCACAAAAATATCATATTAACAACATAAACTGGCACACTTGTCATCAAGACAAACAGAAGTGGAGAGCAAAAGTCAGTCCCTAAATCAACTAACCTCATGCCATATTCTCAACAACCTTTCACGGGAAGCATTGAAAGTATTTGGATGTTTAGCCTATGCCTCAAATCACTCCAATATCAAAAATAAGTTTGATTCAAGGAGCATTAAATTTGTCTTCAAGATCTATTTGTCAATAAGGCAGGATCTTAAGCAGCTAAAAAATGGAAATTCAGAACAAGGTTAGGAGCATCTCCACTAGATTAATAATCATTTGTCTATCCTGTCGTTGAATTAAGATAAAGGTGATACTTGGTATACCCATTAGTACCAGTTGCCCAGTAAGCATCTTTAGGAGCATCTCCACTGTCAAAAGGCTACAGAACAAGGTTCCCATCTTCTTGCATTAGGAGATGGAACTTTCCAATAGAGTGTTCATTTTCCGACAAACTAGAGATCAACTCACTCCCCGTGGATAGAATCTGACCACCTAAAATGGTATGTGTAGGAAGCTTGAAACTCTCCAAATGATTTGACCATCATTGTTGTAGAGTACGAAATTGCCCGAATCTAACTTTTGCCTCCCCTGTCTTAACATCTGAACTGAGTGGTGGATCATCATGATCTGATGTCCAGACAACCCTGTTATCGGTCTTGCCCTTGCCATCCAACCAAAAAACCGTTGCCTTGTCTGTAAAAACCAAATGCAAAGTGACCAGAAGACAAAGACCATGAAGAGTTTTTGCTGGCGGGGACAAGGGAAGAGCCCAACGGTATGATGCTAGAATGGTTCTTTTGGACTCCTCGAGCTATGCATGCCGAAAACTGTCATCTCAGTTCGAAACTCCTTTTCTCTTTCATTAACTTTATCCAACTTTTTAACAGCAATAGTCTTGTTATCATTGTCTCTCGGTAATTTCCCCTTATAAACTGCTCCAAAAAAGCCTTTGCCTAACTCCTCTTTGAAACCATTAGTTGCCTTCTCCAATTCACTGAAAGAGGATGTTTGTACCATAAACTGCTCGGAAGTATTTTTGTTTTCAAAAAGCTTTCTGTAACTTTGGACTCGATGCCTGTATATCAAGAAGCTAGACATAGCTATCAACAAACAGAAGCAAGCTACAAAACCCAAACTTATGCCCATAGTTGAAATTAGTCTTGGGTTTCCTTCATTTGCAAATATTGGACTCGGACTACTTTGATGATCTGGGGCGCCATTGCCAATTGTGATGATTCCAAGATATACCTTGATGAAGGCTGTAGTTGATACATTTTCCCTTCTTCTACCGTATTTCAGAGGTAGACTATACTTATTACACTTGCCATTGGAATAAAGAACTCCACCACAGTAACAATCCTGCTCGCAATTTTTTCTACATTCTTCCTCCAAACGCACCGAAGAATAAAGATCACCGGTCCAAGTCATATTATCTAAGATTGTGATATTGTAGTGCACCACTGCTTGATCTTTTCTTTCCTCACAAGCAACCATACTAGTGGAATTTTGAGAACAGCCCAGAGACTTCATATTCTCATCCGTAAAGGTGAAACCAGGATAGCAGTAGCACTCAACATTGCCACCCCTGTTGGAACAGTAGCTGTTCAAGCCACAGACACCATGATGACATGGATCATCCAAATTCTGCCATACCTCCGTCCCATTAGAACTGGCATTAATGCTTTCAAATTAGTGTGAGTATAATCTAAAAATCCCGTCAGGGTCAAGAGTTGCCCTATAGATTACAGCTGCTTTGTCCCCACCTTGTGAGCTGCTAGCCAAAACTTTTGTAGTGGAAGATCCATATAGGAGTAAACGGCCTTCTTCGTTCAGGTTTAAACCATATAATGAAAATCCAGAAGTATGACTTTCCCAGAACCAGTAAACATCAGTATAATCAACTGCAGCCGAATTGTTTACATAGGCAAGAAAGTTTCCATCATTCTGCATACTCATCACATACTGGCCACTTGAGTGGTTTGAACTTGACACACTGGATATTAACGCTTCACCACGGGATAAATTCTTGCCTCCTAAGATTGTGTCTGTTGGGAAGTCAAAGCTTTCCCAAACAACAGACCTGTTACTGTAGAGCACGAAATTGCCTGGATCAAGCATTGAAGCCGAATCACCAGGATAATATGGCTTCGAAATGTTTCTTCCATAAATACCATCCCGAACAATCAAATTGCCTTGCTTTGTGAAATCCAAAGTTGCATTTGAGGAGAGAGGCGGGTCATCTCGATTTACCATCCATACAAGCGTGAATTCATCTTGATGATGGCCAACAATCCATATTCCTAGTGCAAATCCATTACCTTGAGGGTAGAAACCAAATTGGAAGTGGCCTGAAGAGGAGGCGCATGAACTAGGCTGAGTTGTGGCAGAGAGAGAAGAACCCGGTTGTATTATTTTGGGTTCATTTTTGTCAGCTCTTACAAGTAGAGAGAGTTGCAAGACTAGCAAGAAAACAGTTGACAAATGAGCCATTAGAAAAAGTGTTAAGAGAAATACTGGCCTTTTTGCTGTTTTGCTTAGGCACAGACTAAAATATATCCAGATGAAATTGAAGCTTCAAATCTTGATTTTCATCTAAAGTGATTAAAAGGCCAAAAAGAAGAAAAACAGAGATTCACATATAATAATCACCCAAATATCTCTAATACTGGTATTTTTGAGCTCTAATAAGTAAGGGTATTTCCTTGTTGTTGCTAGAATTTTATGCCACCGTAATTTCTTCAAGATGGATATAGGTAGGGTCTCAATGATCTGTCTTTTCCCTTTACTTTTCCTTTTCCATGTATATCCAGAACCAATGTATACGTTTAGCAGCAAGAGGTCAGTCCCAAAACCCCGAAAAGAAGGAAACCGTGAACTTGCTCCAACTACTTGAAACTTATAATCCACATCTTTAGAGCATTCATAGCCACCAATTTGAAGACTGATGAACAGCTTGCCAACGACGAAGGCTATAAACTAAAAGGCCACAAGGTCTTGGTTTGCACTGTAATAGTTGTCAAGTCCAATCGAGGTAGGTTTCCTTTGTTTTTCATCAGAATGAATGAACCAATAATACACGAGACGACTATACATTATGACCTTACCTTAGACATCACGGAAACGCCTAAAATCTTGTCTAAATACAACCTTTTTTTCCTGCTCAATCATACTTTTGCCTTATGGTTCTGGACTCAAATTTACTTTTCTCGATAACATTGTCACTGTATTCAATTAAGTTATAAGTAGACTCAAAACAAGCAAAAGGAAGGAACCATTTAAATAGACTTGACATTGACCCCAAAACAGAGACAGTTCCACAGTATCAATATTGAATA
This sequence comes from Corchorus olitorius, assembly GCA_001974825.2. Taxonomy (NCBI): domain Eukaryota; kingdom Viridiplantae; phylum Streptophyta; class Magnoliopsida; order Malvales; family Malvaceae; genus Corchorus; species Corchorus olitorius. The sequence continues at coordinate 11,508 of AWUE01017969.1, read as the reverse complement.
GTAGGAAATGGAAAACAGAATGAAGCTATAATGCTTGCCAATAACTAAAATATATAGTGCCATTACAGTAAATTAGGGTCCTGCTGCATGCCATATGGCCTAACTTTTTAAATGATTAAAAGTCAGACTATATATTATATTGCTTCCTTCATGATTTTCCACCATTTTTGTCAACTCCATATATTGTTATATAATGGTGGGTGAAATCATTTAAACCAATCCTTAAAAATATCTAACTATGGATTCGTGTAACTCACACTGCATAATCCACAATGTCTCAACCTATGGCTAAGTGCCATGACTTCTTTTTTGGATGAAAAGTTGCAAAATGGTTTATGCCACTTGCCAGCATAGTTTGCAGCACCACCATTAACAAGAAACCTTTCTTTTGGGTATATAAAGACTTAATGTGATTTATCTAGGAATGGCCAGAACAAAACCCAAAAGCATTATTTCAATGAATCATGGGGAATCAAATTACCTTTTGCATTTTCTTGCTAGTTATTGTTGTTTATAATCTTACTTCGTTCCCAGAAGCCATAGCGGAAGAGGTCTTTAAACAGCCACGAAAATGTGTGCATTGCCCGGCACCGCCAGTCCCGCTTCAGCCACCGGCGCCTACTGACTTTGCTCCGCCAACTATTCCAGAGATTTCACCACCACCAGTGCCGCCATCACCACGTCGGTCCAGAATTCCGCCTCCAGCTCCCTGCTTACATTACCGTCTGATCAGTCGTCGCTGCCCTAATCAAGCATGTCCTCCGCCTATCCGCCTCTGCCCTGAAGAACCATGTCCACCAATTCGTCGCTGCCCTCCTTTGCTGACAAAACGTGGACGTGTTTACGTTTTGCCTCCGCCGGAGGGATAGGAGTGAAACGTTGCGTTTTAAGTTTTAAAGATTTAACTGATCTTTGGGCTTGAAACCAATCCATTGTACTATTTGGGCTATGTTTGGATTTGTATGGGCTTAGAAACCCAATATATGTTAAACAAATAGATGTAAATCATGGTATATTATAAGTATATATATATATCTATATTATTCTCAAAAAATAGAAGTATATAACTATATTTTTGTATGATATTGTGTCTAGCTATTGATGATTTTTGTCTAATTCCTCATGCAACATGATGCTAACAAAATGAAGGGCATATTATTTCATAGTGGTTATATGATTATGTCTCAAATTCAAACCTAATAACAAACAAAGCAAAAGAAGAAACAAAAGCAAATCAATAAATCTTTATAGGAGTATTAGTCAAGGACAGTTTGTTGGCCCAAAAGAGAAAAAAAAAAGAGAAAAAAAAAAGGAGTAAGGGACACAGACTAAGAGTAAGAAGAAAAAACCAACACCATCTTTCTTTGGGCCCATAAATGTATGGTTGAACCCAACTATTTTGGATATTGTGGCCCATATTATTGGGCCATCCAAGAAAAGTAATGGCCCAAATATTATAATTAAGAGGATACAACTGTGAAAACTATGGGGGACATGGGATTTGTTTGGTTTTTGAACCAAGCTATTTTTGGTTTCCTTTTAGCTATAAAATGTCTTAGTTTTGGCTAAACCCTCAAATAAGGACTAAACGTTTCAAGATTTTCTCAAATAAGGATAAAAATACACAATTCTAACAAGTTAGACACATACTTAGTACTCCCCCCTTCGTCCCTAATTAGATGTCCACTCTTGGTTAACAAACACTAAACTTTGACTATTATTTATAAAAAAATATATAAAGCAAAATAATTTTTAAAAATAACACTTATAAACTTTGAATTACAAACTTTTCAACACATTTTTTTTTTAAATTAAATTTTACATAGTTTTTTTATAAACAATAGTCAAACTTTAGTGTTTGTTGACCAAGAGTGGACATCTAATTAGGAACGGAGGGAGTATTTTTTTACAAATTGGATATAATATAAGTTAATACTAGTGTGTGAGATATATATATAAAATTGAAAAGCACACGATAATCTTATATCATATTACGTTTAATGAATTTATTTTGATTTATATAGGTTGATGTTTAATTAACACGATAGTATCATTTTTCTATAAAATTTTAGGTATACGCATGAGAATCATTGGTTTTCATTTAAGAGTTCCCTAATTTGTAAAAGTTCGTAGCATGTCCGTAGCTAGTGATATATTGTTATGGACTTGTTCGTAGCGAAGTTTTCCCGCCAATTAAAGACTCCCGGCCTATGTGTTAATTTGCTACGAAAATTCATCTCATCGCTAGTCCGTCGCTTTATACGTAGCTATTTCATCGCAATTAAGATAAAACTCACCCAATTTTTTTCTTGCAATTATGGACATGCATTTGTGTCTCCCCAGCATAAGTGTGCAATTTCATCCATATAAAGTGTTTTGCACAATTTATTTCTACATATATGTAGAATTATTTGTTTATGTCCATAGATAAACTGGAAGCTCGCAATTGCAAATCTGTTGCTATAACTCAATGCATATATGTTACTGTACAAGTTGGTGCCAAATGTGTTTTGATATGTTTGCTAGAACCTCTTAAAAAAGAACCTTTACAAATGCATGTACAGTTTTTGGCTAAAAATGCGTTCTTGGGACCCGACACAGTTTTGCATGATTTCTGGCGCCAACTGTCATTGTGATATCTATATTCTTCTAACCAATTCTCAGCCACATTGGATTTAAGGATTTGTTTTTACGAGCATGTGAATTATGTTTCGATTTAATTAAAAATTAATTCGAAAAAATTAAGAAACGAAAATTGAAGTGTCTAAAGCCCTTCAGTCTTTTTGGATTTGAATTATATATTTTTTATGAGTGTTGAGATCAAAAACTGAGGAAAAATTTTTTGGGACAGTTTTTGCAAAATTTTGACCGAAATCGTATACGTTAACAGTTTTTGGCTAAAAATGCGTTCCTAGGCCCCGGCATAGTTTTGGATGATTTTTTCCAGCAAGACTCCTTAAAATATTTATATTCATCTAACCAAATCTTAGCCACAATGGATTTAAGAATAATTTTTTACGAGCATCTGAATTATGTTTCGATTTAATTAGAAATTAATTCGGAAAAATAGGAAAAATGATATTAGAAGCCTGAAAAGCCCTTAAATTTTATTGGCGTTGAGTTATATATTTTTTATGAGTTATTGTGGCAAAAATTGAGGAGTAAATTTTTCGGGACAGTTTTTGCAAAATTTTTGCCGAAATCGTGTACTAACCTATCACAGTTTTTGGCTAAAAATGTGTTCTTTGGACCCGACACAGTTTTGCATGATTTTTGGCGCCAAGTGTCATTGTAATATCAATATTCATCTAACCAATTCTCAGCCACATTGGATTTAAGGATTTGTTTTTACGAGCATCTGAGTTATGTTTCGATTTAATTAAAAATTAATTCGAAAAAAATTAGAAAAACGAAAATTGAAGCGTCTAAAGCGCTTCAATCTTTTTGGATTTGAATTATATATTTTTCAAGAGTATTATGGCCAAAAAATGAGGAAAAATTTTTTATGACAGTTTTTGCAAAATTTTGGCCGAAATCATGTACTAACCATGACAGTTTTTGGCTAAAAACGCGTTCCTAGGCCCCAACACAGTTTTGGATGATTTTTGGCAGCAAGACTCCTTAAAATATTTATATTCATCTAACCAAATCTCAGTCACAATGGATTTAAGAATAATTTTTTACGAGCCTTATGTTTCTATTTAATTGGAAATTAAATCAGAAAAATAGGAAAAATGATATTAGAAGCCTAAAAAGCCCTTAAATTTTATTGGTGTTGAGTTATATATTTTTTATGGTGTATTGTGGCCAAAAATTGAGGAAAAAATTTTCGGGACAATTTTTGCAAAATTTTGGCAGAGATCGTGTACTAACCATCACAGTTTTTGGCTAATATTGCCTTCCTAGGCCCCGACACAGTTTTGGATGATTTTTGGCAGCAAGACTCCTTAAAATATCTATTTTCATCTAACCAAATCTCAGATACAATGGATTTAAGGATAAGGTTTTACGAGCATATGAATTATGTTTCGATTTAATTAAAAATTAATTCGGAAAATAGGAAAAACGATATTATAAGCATGAAAAGCTCTTAAATTTTTTTAGCGATGAGTTATATATTTTTTATGAGTATTGTGGCCAAAAAGTGAGGAAAATCTTTCGGGATAATTTTTGCAAAATTTTGATCGAAATCGTGTACTAACCATCACTGTTTTTCGCTAAAAACGCGCATTCTGGGGCCCCGACTTAGTTTTGCATGATTTTTGGCAGCAAGACTCCTTAAAACATTAATATTCATGTAACCAAATCTCAGTCACAATGGATTTAAGGATAATTTTTTACGAGCATCCGAATTATGTTTCGATTTAATTAGAAACTAATTCAGAAAAATAGGAAAAATTATATTAGAGGCCTGAAAAGCCCTTAAAATTGATTGGCGTTGAATTATATATTTATTATGAGTATTGTGGCAAAAAAATTGAGAATATATTTTTCGGGACTATTTTTGCAAAATTTTGGCCGAAATCGTGTACTAACCGTCACTGTTTTGTGCTAAAAAGGCGCGTTCTAGGGACCCGACTTAGTTTTGCATGATTTTTGGCAGCAAGACTCCTTAAAATATTTATATTCATCTAACCAAATCTCAGCCACAATTGATTTAAGAATAATTTTTTACGAGCATCTGAATTATGTTTCGATTTAATTAGAACTCAATTCGGAAAAATAGGAAAAATGATATTAGAAACCTGAAAAGCCCTTAAATTTTATTGGCGTTGAGTTATATTTTTTTTTGAGTATTGTGGCAAAAAATTGAGGAGTAATTTTTCGGGACAGTTTTTGCAAAATTTTTGCCGAAATCGTGTACTAACCTATCATAGTTTTTGGCTAAAAATGTGTTCTTTGGACCCGACACAGTTTTGCATGATTTTTGGCGCCAAGTGTCGTTGTAATATCTATATTCATCTAACCCATTCTCAGCCACATTGGATTTAAGGATTTGTTTTTACGAGCATCTGATTTATGTTTCGATTTAATTAAAAATTAATTCAAAAAAAATTAGAAAAACGAAAATTTCTCGTTTGGCATCGTTTTTGTTTCCTGTTTTCTGTTTCCAATTTCCTGTTTTTGGAAACAAAACAGTGAAAACATATTTGGCAGACTGTTTCCGGTTTCAAAAATTTTGGAAACAGAAGCAGTGTTTTGGAAAAAAGTGGAAGCAAGAATTTTGTGTTTTCATGTTTTTCCAAAACATAGAAGCACAGTGATGAACAGTAACTCACATGCTTTTAACCATTTTTTTCTTTTACTTTTTTATTTAAAAACATACTATTAAATTGTATATCCAAACATGTTTTTGTTTTCAAAAATTGGCAGCGCAACAAAAACAAAACGAAAACGAAACAAAAACAAAAAACAGAAAAACGAAAACGATGCCAAACGACCCCGTCTAAAGCCCTTCAGTCTTTTTGGATTTGAATTATATATTTTTTAAGAGTTTTATGGCCAAAAATTGAGGAAAAATTTTTTGGGACAGTTTTTGCAAAATTTTGGCCGAAATCATGTACTAATCATGACTGTTTTGGTTAAAAACGCGTTCCTAGGCCCCGGCACAGTTTTGGATGATTTTTGGCTCCTTAAAATATTTATACTTATCTAACCAAATCTCAGCCACAATGGATTTAAGAATAATTTTTTACAAGCCTTATGTTTCGATTTAATTAGAAATTAAATCGGAAAAATAGGAAAAATGATATTAGAAGCTTGAAAAGTCCTTAAATTTTATTGGCATTGAGTTATTTTTATGGTGTATTGTGGCCAAAAATTGAGGAAAAATTTTTCGGGACAGTTTTTGCAAAATTTTGGCCAAGATCGTGTACTAACCATCACAGTTTTTGGCTAAAAACGCGTTCCTAGGCCCCGACAAAGTTTTGGATGATTTTTGGCAGCAAGACTCTTTAAATTATCTATTTTCATCTAATCAAATCTCAGACACAGAGGATTTAAGGATAAGGTTTTACGAGCATCTTAATTATGTTTCATTTTAGTTAGAAATTCATTCGGAAAATAGGAAAACCGATATTATAAGCATGAAAAGCCCTTAAATTTTTTTAGCGATGAGTTATATATTTTTTATGCGTATTGTGGCCAAAAAGTGAGGAAAAATCTTTCGGGATAGTTTTTGCAAAATTTTGACCGAAATCGTGTACTAACCATCACTGTTTTTCGCTAAAAACGTGCGTTTTGGGGCCCCGACTTAGTTTTGCATGATTTTTGGCAGCAAGACTCCTTAAAACATTTATATTCATCTTACCAAATCTCAGCCACAATGGATTTAAGGATAATTTTTTACGAGCATCTGAATTATGTTTCGATTTAATTAGAAACTAATTCAGAAAAATAGGAAAAATTATATTAGAAGCCTGAAAAAGCCCTTAAAATTGATTGGCGTTGAATTATATATTTATTATGAGTATTGTGGCAAAAACTTGAGGATATATTTTTCGGGACAGTTTTTGCAAAATTTTGGCCGAAATTGTGTACTAACCATCACAATTTTTGGCTAAAACGCGTTCCTAGGCCCCGGCACAGTTTTGGATGATTGTTGGCAGCAAGACTCCTTAAAATATCTATTTTCATCTAACCAAATATCAGACACCATGGATTTAAGGATAAGGTTTTACGAGCATCTCAATTATCTTTCGATTTAATTAAAAATTAATTCGGAAAATAGGTAAAACGATATTATAAGCATGAAAAGCCCTTATACTTTTTTAGCGATGAGTTATATATTTTTTATGAGTTTTTTGGCCAAAAAGGGAGGAAAATTTTTTCGGGATAGTTTTTGCAAAATTTTGGCCGAAATCGTATACTAATCATCACTGTTTTTGGCTAAAACTGCGCGTTCTAGGTCACCGACTTAGTTTTGCATGATTTTTGGCAGCAAGACTCCTTAAAACATTTATATTCATCTAATCAAATCTCAGCCACAATGGATTTAAGGATAATTTTTTACGAGCATCTGAATTATATTTCGATTTAATTAGAAATTAATTCGGAAAAATAGGAAAAATTATATTAGAAGCTTGAAAAGCCCTTAAAATTTATTGGCGTTGAATTATATATTTGTTATGAGTATTGTGGCAAAAAATTGAGGAAATATTTTTCGGGACAGTTTTTGCAAAATTTTGGCCGAAATCGTGTACTAACCATCACAGTTTTTGGCTAAAAACGTGTTCCTAGGCCCCGGCACAGTTTTGGATGATTGTTGGCAGCAAGACTCCTTAAAATATCTATTTTCATTTAACCAAATCTCAGACACAATGGATTTAAGGATAAGGTTTTACGAGCATCTCAATTATGTTTCGATTTAATTAAAAATTAATTCGGAAAATAGGAAAAACGATATTAAAGCATGAAAAGCCCTTATATTTTTTTAGCGATGAGTTATATATTTTTTATGAGTTTTATGGCCAAAAAGTGAGGAAAAATTTTTCGGGATAGTTTTTGCAAAATTTTGGTCGAAATCGTATACTAACCATCACTGTTTTTGGCTAAAACCGCGCGTTCTGGGTCCCCGACTTAGTTTTGCATGATTTTCGGCAGCAAGACTCCTTAAAACATTTATATTCATCTAACCAAATCTCAGCCACAATGGATTTAAGGATAATCTTTAACGAGCATCTGAATTATGTTTCGATTTAATTAGAAATTAATTCAGAAAAATAAGAAAAATTATATTAGAAGCCTGAAAAGCCCTTAGAATTAATTGGCGTTGAATTATATATTTGTTATGTGTATTGTTGCAAAAAATTTGAGGATATATTTTTCGGGACAGTTTTTGCAAAATTTTAGCCGAAATCGTGAACATACCATTGATAGCATGATTGATGATTTGAATAGTGCTGCAAATGTCACTAAAAGTTGCAAAGATATCATAAAAAAACCCGGTTTTCAACAATGTTGTCAGATAAAAATATGGATGTGATTAGGCTTTGTGACATTTGTGTCGTCTGCACCCAATTCTTTGATCCTGATGATCTTTAATTAAAAACCAAAAACCTTGCTTCAACTCTTTTTTTTTCCTCCTTTGGGTCTTTGTTAGGACTGGTTTTTTTTTGCCAGACTTTGTTAGGACTGTTGAGTGAAGTGTCTTTTGAGTTGTTTGTTTCAATTTGCAATAGATGAAAGATATCTTGCCTTGTATTAATCAATAGGATGGTCCGAGTCTTAGAGTAATTTTTAGAAGGAGAAGATTGTTTTCGATTTATTGTAAGTTCCAATCTATTATTGTAGTATTTTCTTTTGCATAAATGACAGATTACATTCCCTTTTTTCAAAAAGAAAAATTGCCCTTGATTTTGTTAGATATATAGATCAGATTCTGTTCAAATTACTATTGACCAAATATATATGCAATCCGCAATCGTATTTGACTTTTTGGTATGTAATTTTTCTTGACTTATTGCTCAAAAGGCCCCTAAACTTACATAAAACGACCAAATAAGCCCATGAACTCTAATTGCAGCCAAATAAGCCCCTGAATTCTTTAAAAAAGCTAAATAAGTCCTTTTCTGACGGCTAAATGTTGAAATAAGGACTAGACGTTTCAAGCTTTTCTCAAATAAGGATCAAAAAATACAATTTCAACAAATTAGAATACATATTTCAATCTAATCCCTAGAGGACACATGTCACCCTTCAGGATCCGCTTGTGTAGTATGCTAAACTCCACTGACGGTAATTGTATAATTTACCAAAAAAAAAAAACAACAAGAGGAAGAGTCAAAAAGAGAAAGTTTCTCTTTGGAAGCATATAATCGAAATCCCCACGTGCCTAATAAATAAATGCCCTTCAGATAAATAGTACCGTATTTATCTACACACCGCCAGTGACCGAGGGTTCTTATCTGTAACCGTTTCACCACCGTTTGACCATTTCACCACTGTTTTGGGCCCAAATGGAGCTTAAGTGTAAACTCCGTTTCAATCGTTGCTCTAATAATCTCATCTGTACAGTATTTAATCTAATGTGTACAGTGTAATCTCATCTGTACAGTTGCTAAACAGTATCAATCGCACTGCTACCACACCGCTCTACTAAACGCAGCCGGAATCATTCATTACCCATTTACTCAATACTCAGCCTAGTTGCGTAGTACTATTCACCTACCGCCGGCTGATTACTCGTTCCATGCACTCCTAACCCATTCCATCGCCACGTGTAAATCATAAATCCCTGGGTCCCACTTTTGTTCAATCAGCTCCTCTTAAGATGCCCCCTCACCCCATTTCATACCTTTCTCTCTCTCTAGAAAAGTTGCCAACCATTTCTCCCTTCTCTCTAAATTCACCGTCGTTTACTCGGCGAATTCCTAATTTATTTTATCCTAAAACCAAAATTCCTTTTTTCCGAATTTTACTGTCTCCAAAATTCTTTTCTCTCTCTAGAAAAGTTGCCAACTATTAAGTATTGAAGCACCTGAAAATCTTTCCTTATTCTCATTTTGGCTTCTTGATGGTAATGCGGGTTTTGATAAGGTTTGAGCGCGTTCATTGATGCGATTTTTGGTACTTTTTTGACCGATCGATCGTGAAGTCAGATCATCGGCGGCGGCGGCGCCTGGATTCTTCGTTAGGGAGCGTAGATGTCAGGGCCACTCGATCGATTCGCCAGGCCTTGTGAGTTTCTTTCTTTTATTTCTTCAACTTGTTTCACTGTAGCTTCAGTTTGGTTGCTTTGAGAATTTTGGTAATCCAAGCAAATGATAGCGAAAAGCCGAAACTAAATTAGATTTAGCAAAAGAGAAAGGAATTCGATTCTTGTCTAGGTTTTTGACCTAACATTAGAAAACTTAAACGTTATTTTCATTTTCATATTCATTAATTTTCTGCATTATCGTGAGTTCTTATTCTTGATACTTTTTTCGCCATTGTTTGTGAGTTTTTTTAGTTTTAGGGTTTCTGAAGGAATTTTTGAAATATATACTAAAATGGAAAAAAATCTTTGAAGGATCTATACAAATTTTTTGGTTCTAATTGTAATTCTTTGGTATAATGAGGCAGGTTTTGAGGGGTTTTCAGGTAGTGATGAGAGGAGAGAAGGAAAGTCTGATTTTGAGAACTCAGAGGATGAAAGGCGCACAAGAAGTGGTTCCTTGAAAAAGAAAGCAATAAATGCATCAACTAGATTTAAGCATTCTCTTAAAAAGAAGAGTAGCAGAAGGAAAAGTGATGGCCGTGTCAGCTCTGTATCCATTGAGGATGTTCGTGATGTTGAGGAGCTGCAGGCTGTTGATCAGTTTCAACAAGCTTTGATAATGGAAGAACTGCTTCCAGAAAGACATGATGACTATCACATGATGTTGAGGTTCTTGAAAGCAAGGAAGTTTGATATAGATAAGGCTAAGCACATGTGGGCAGATATGCTCCAGTGGAGAAAGGAGTTTGGTGCTGACACCATCGTGGAGGTACTTATTGTCAATAATTTTCTTGAAATATTATATTGGTTAAAATCCATGTTTTTCATTGCATTTATCCACTATTTTTCAGGATTTTGAGTTTATGGAGTTAAATGAGGTTTTGAAGTATTACCCTCATGGTCATCATGGTGTTGATAAGGAGGGAAGACCTGTTTATATTGAAAGATTGGGAAAAGTTGATCCCAACAGACTCATGCAAGTAACAACTATGGATCGGTATGTAAAATACCATGTCCGGGAGTTTGAGCAGGCCTTCACAGTGAAGTTTTCCCTGCATGCACTATTGCTGCAAAGAGGCATATTGACTCGAGCACAACAATTTTAGATGTTCATGGCGTGGTATGTTTCTTGTATTTACTTGTTGCCATTGTTAATACCTGATATAATTTGGCTTCTATGTACTAACTAACTTTTGACTTATTCTTTTTGTCTATCAGGGCTTTAAGAATTTTACCAAGTCTGCAAGGGACCTCATTATGCGACTGCGAAAGATTGATGGTGACAATTACCCTGAGGTCTGCCATCTCAATATGCTTGCCTGATGGATTATGAAATCATGTTTTGTTATTTATTTATTTTCTATTGAGCTGAAATTATATGTTGTTGCCTATTAATTTTGCAGACTCTTCATCAAATGTTTATCATCAATGCTGGACCTGGCTTTAGGCTGCTATGGAACACTGTAAAGACATTTCTAGATCCCAAAACCACTTCCAAGATTTATGTATGTTTGTACTTTGCTTCAATTATTTTGATATTGACTGTTGCTTCTTTTGGCCTTTCACTTCTCATACCATTTGGTGTTTGGGATTTATAATTATACGTATATATTGTGGAATGACTTCAGGTTCTTGGAAATAAGTACCAAAGCAAATTGCTTGAGATAATTGATGCCAGGTAAATGGGCTTGGAACTTTCATGACATGATTCATTGCTATCTTTATCTCTACACTATTCCGTTGTTAAAAACAGAATTCACAATATATTCCCTCCATGTTGCTTCATTCTGTTTAAAAGCTTATGATGATTT
>AWUE01017966.1:0-115026 GCA_001974825.2 Corchorus olitorius | reverse complement strand
AAGGAATTGTCTTTACTAGCATCTGAATTATGTTTCGATTTAATTAGATATTAATTCAGAAAAATGATATTAGAAGCGTGAAAAGCCGTTCCATTTTTTTGGCAATGAATTCCTTTTTTTATGAATATTGTTGCCAAAAATTGAAGGAAAATCATTCGGATCAATTTCTGCAAAATTTTAACTGAAATCATGTACTAACCATCACAGTTTTTGGCTCAAAACGCGTTCTAGAGTCGCGACTTAGTTTTGCATGATTTTTTGCTCCTACAGTAATTGAAATATCTATATTCATCTAATCGAATCTCAGACACATTGGGTTTAAGGATTTGTTTTTACGAACATCAGAAACCAGTTTCAGTTTTATTAGAAATTAATTCATAAAATATAGGAAAAACGATATCACATGCGTAAAAAGTCCTTCCTATTTTTTTTGGCGATGAATTATATATTTTTTATGAGAATTGTGGCCAAAAATTAGGAAAAATCATTCGGGTCACTTTTTGGAAAATTGAGGGAAACCGAAATCATTGTTTTTAGCTAAAAATGCATTCCGAGGCCCGGCTCAGTTTTGCATGATTTTTGGCACCAAGACTTATTCAAATATCTATATTCTTCTAACCAAATCTCAGCAACATTAGATTTGAGGATTTGTTTTTACGAGTATCTGAATTATATTTCGATTTAATTAGAAATTAATTCGGAAAAAAAAGGAAAAACGATATTAGAAGCGTGAAAAACCCTTCAATCTTTTTGTGGATGAATTATATACATATTATGAGTATTGTGACCAAAAATTGAGGTAGAAACTTTTGGTTCAATTTTTGCAAAATTTAACCCGAACTCGTGTATTTACCATCATGGTTTTTGGTTAAAAACGCGTTTCGGGGCCCCGGCTCAGTTTTGCATGATTTTTGGCGTTTACAGTAATTGAAATATCCATATTCATCTAGTCGAATCTCAAGAACATTGGATTTAAGGATTTGTTTTTATGAGCGTCAGAAAGCGGTTTCAATTTAATTAAAAATTAATTCAGAAAAAATAGGAAAAACGATATTAGAATCATGAAAAGGCGTTCCATTTTTTTGGCGATGAATTATATATTTTTTTATGAGTATTGTGGCCAAAAATAGAGGAAAAATTAAACGGGTCAACTTTTGTAAAATTTTAACCGAAATCGTGTACGAACCAGCACACTTTTTGGCTAAAAATGAATTCCGAGACCCGGCTCTGTTTTACATGATTTTTGGCACCAAGATTCATTGAGATATCTATATTCATTTAACCAAATCTCAGCCATATTGGATATAAACATTTGTTTTTACAAGCATCTGAATTATGTTTCGATTTAATTTGAAATTAATTCGGGAAAAAATAGGAAAAACGATATTAGCAACGTTAAAAGCCCTTCAATCTTGTTGGTGATGAATTATATACATTTTATGAGTATTGTGACCAAAAATTGAGGGAAAACCTTTCGGTTCAATTTTTGGAAAATTTAAGCCGAAATCGTGTATCACAGTTTTTTAGCAAAAAACGCGCTCCGGAGCCCCGGCTCAGTTTTGCATTATTTTTGGCGCCAAGACTCCTTGTAATATCTATATTCATCTAACCAAATCTCAGGCATGTCAGATTTAAGGATTTGTTTTTACGAGCATCAGAAACCAGTTTCAATTTAATTAGAAATTAATTCGGAAAAAAACAGGAAAAACGATATTAGAAGTGTGAAAAGCCCTTCAATCTTCTCTGGCGATGAATTATATACATTTTATGAGTATTGTAACCAAAATTGAGGGAAAAACATTCGGTTCAATTTTTGGAAAATTTAAGCCGAAATCGTGTACTAACCATCACAGTTTTTTAGCAAAAAACGCGCTCCGGAGCCCCGGCTCAGTTTTGCATTATTTTGGTGCCAAGACTCCTTGTAATATCTATATTCATCTGACCAAATCTCAGACATGTCAGATTTAAGGATTTGTTTTCACTTGCATCAGAAACCAGTTTCAATTTAATTAGAAATTAATTCGGAAAAAAACAGGAAAAACGTTAATACAAGTGTGAAAAGCCTTTCAATCTTCTTTGGCAATAATTATATACATTTTATGAGTATTGTGACCAAAAATTGAGGGAAAACTTTCGGTTCAATTTTTGGAAAATTTAAGCCGAAATCGTGTATCAAAGTTTTTTTAGCAAAAAAAGGCGCTCCGGAGCCCCCGGCTCAGTTTTGCATTATTTTTGGCGCCAACACTTCTTGTAATATCTATATTCATCTAACCAAATCTCAGGCATGTCAGATTTAAGGATTTGTTTTTACGAGCATCAGAAACCGGTTTCAATTTAATTAGAAATTAATTCGGAAAAAAAATAGGAAAAACGATATTAGAAGCGTGAAAAGCCCTTCAATATTCTTTGGCGATGAATTATATACTTTTTATGAGTATTGTGACCAAAAATTGGGGGAAAAAATTTCGGTTCAATTTTTGGAAAATTTAAGCCGAAATTGTGTACTAATTACAGTTTTTTAGCAAAAAACGCGCTCCGGGAGCCCCGGCTCAGTTTTGCATTATTTTTGGCGCCAAGAATCCTTGTAATATCTATATTCATCTAACCAAATCACAAGCATGTAAGATTTAAGGATTTGTTTTTACGAGCATCAGAAACCGGTTTCAATTTAATTATAAATTAATTCGGAAAAAAACAGGAAAAATGATATTAGAAGCGTGAAAAGCCCTTCAATCTTTTTCGGCGATTGACTTATATACTTTTTATGAGTATTGTGACCAAAAATTGAAGGAAAAACTTTCGGTTCAATTTTTGGAAAATATAAGCCGAAATCGTGTACTCACCATCACAGTTTTTTAGCAAAAAACGCGTTACGGGGCCCTGACTCAGTAGTGCATTATTTTTGGCACCAAGACTCCTTCTAATATGTATATTCATCTAACCAAATCTCAGGCATGTCAGATTTAAGGATTTGTTTCTTACGAGCATCAGAAACCGGTTTCAATTTAATTAGAAATTAATTCCGAAAAAACAGGAAAAACGATATTAGAAGCGTGAAAAGCCCTTCAATCTTCTTTCGCGATGAATTGTATAACTTTTTATGAGTATTGTGACCAAAAATTGAGGGGAAAAACTTTCGGTTCAATTTTTGGAAAATTTAAGCCGAAATCGTGTCCGTTATCACAGTTTTTTTAGCAAAAAACGCGCTCCGGGGCCCCGGCTCAGTTTTGCATTATTTTTGGCGCCAAGACTCCTTGTAATATCTATATTCATCTAACCAAATCTCAGGCATGACAGATTTAAGGATTTGTTTTTACGAGCATCAGAAACCGGTTTCAATTTAATTATAAATTATTTATGAAAAAAACGGGAAAAACGATATTAGAAGCCTGAAAAGCCCTTCAATCTTCTTTGGCAATGAATTATGTACGTTTTATGAGTATTGTGACCAAAAATTGAGGGAAAAACTTTCGGTTCAATTTTTGGAAAATTTAAGCCGAAATCGTGTACTAACCATCACAGTTTTTTAGCAAAAAACGCGCTCCGGGGTCCCGGCTCAGTTTTGCATTATTTTTGGCACCAAGACACCTTGTAATATCTATATTCATCTAACCAAATCTCAGGCATGTCAGATTTAAGGATTTGTTTTTACGAGCATTAGAAACTGGTTTCAATTTAATTAGAAATTAATTCGGACAAAAAACCGGAAAAACGATATTAGAAGCGTGAAAAGCCCTTCAATCTTCTTTGGCGATGAATTATATACGTTTTATGAGTATTGTGACCAAAAATTGAGGGAAAAACTTTAGGTTCAATTTTTGGAAAATTTAAGCCGAAATCTTGTACTGACCATCACAGTGTTTTAGCAAAAAACGCGCTCTAGGGCCCCGGCTCAGTTTTGTATTATTTTTTGCGCCAAGACTCCTTGTAATATCTATATTAATCTAACCAAATCTCATGCATGTCAGATTTAAGGATTTGTTTTTACGAGCATCAGAAACCGGTTTCATTTTAATTAGAAATTAATTCAGAAAAAAAACAGGAAAACCGATATTAGAAGCGTGAAAAGCCCTTCAATCTTCTTAGACGATGAATTATATACGCTTTATGAGTATTGTGACCAAAAATTGAGGGAAAAACTTTCGGTTCAATTTTTGAAAAATTTAAGCCGAAATCATGTACTAACCATCACTGTTTTGTGCTAAAAATGCACGTTCGGAGGCCCCGACTTAGTTTTGCATGATTTTTGGCAGCAAGACTCCTTAAAATATTTATATTCATCTAACCAAATCTCATCGACAATGGATTTAAGAATAATTTTTTACGAGCATTTGAATTATGTTTCGATTTAATTAGAAATCAATTCGAAAAAATTGGAAAAATGATATTAGATGCCTGAAAAGCCCTTAAATTTTATTGGCGTTGAGCTATATATTTTTTATGAGTATTGTGGCCAAAAATTGAGGAATAATTTTTCGGGACAGTTTTTGCAAAATTTTGGCCGAAATCGTGTACTTGAGTGATTTTGGCTAAAAATGTGTTCTTGTGCCCCGACACAGTTTTGCATGATTTTTGGCGCCAAGTGTCATTGAAATATCTATATTCATATAACCAATTCTCAGCCACATTGGATTTAAGGATTTGTTTTTACGAGCATCTGAATTATGTTTCCATTTAATTAGAAATTAATTCTGAAAAAATTAGAAAAACGAAAATTGAAGCGTCTAAAGCCCTTCAGTCTTTTTCGATTTGAATTATATATTTTTTTATGAGTGTTGTGGACAAAAATTGAGGAAAAAATTTTTGGGACAGTTTTTGCAAAATTTTGGCCGAAATCGTGTACTAACCATCACAATTTTTGGCCAAAAACGTGTTCCTAGGCCCTGGCACAGTTTTGGATGATTGTTGGCAGCAAGTCTCCTTAAAATATCTATTTCCATCTAACAAAATCTCAGAAACAATGGATTTAAGGAAAAGGTTTTACGAGCATCTGAATTATGTTTCGATTTAATTAAAAATTACTTCGGAAAATAGGAAAAACGATATTATAAGAATGAAAAGCCCTTAAATTATTTTAGCGATGAGTTATATATTTTTTATGACTATTTTGGCCAAAAAGTGAGGAAAAATTTTTCGGGATAGTTTTTGCAAACTTTTGGCCGAAATCGCTTACTAACCATCACTATTATGTGCTAAAAACGCGCGTTCTGAGGCCCTGACATAGTTTTGCATGATTTTTGTCAGCAAGACTCCTTAAAATATTTATATTCATCTAACCAAATCTCAACCACAATGGATTTAAGAATAATTTTTTCGAGCATCTGAATAATGTTTTGATTTAATTAGAAATTAATTTTTCGGGACAGTTTTTGCAAAATTTTGGCCGAGATCGTGTACTAACAATCACAGTTTTTGGCTAAAAACGCGTTCCTAGGCCCCAGCACAGTTTTGGATGATTTTTGGCAGCATGACTCCTTAAAATATTTATTTTCATCTAACCAAATCTCAGACACAATGGATTTAAGGATAAGGTTTTACGAGCATCTGAATTATGTTTCGATTTAATTAGAAATTAATTCAGAAAAATAGGAAAAATTATATTAGAAGCATGAAAAGCCCTTAAAATTGATTAGCGTTGAATTATATATTTGTTATGAGTATTGTGGCAAAAAATTGAGGATATATTTTTCGAGACAGTTTTTGCAAAATTTTGGCCGAAATTGTGTACTATCCATCACTGTGTTGTGCTAAAAACGCGCGTTCTGGGACCCCGATTTAGTTTTGCATGTTTTTTGGCAGCATGACTCCTTAAAATATTTATATTCATCTAACCAAATCTCAGCCACAATGGATTTAAGAATAATTTTTACGAGCATCTGAATTATGTTTCGATTTAATTAGAAATCAATTCGGAAAAATAGGAAAAATGATATTAGAAGCCTGAAAAGCCCCTAAATTTTGTTGGCGTTGAGTTATATATTTTTTATGAGTATTGTGGCAAAAAATTGAGGAAAAATTGTTCGGGACAGTTTTTGCAAAATTTTGACCGAAATCGTGTACTTGAATGATTTTGGCTAAAAATGTGTTCTTGGGCCCCGACACAGTTTTGCATGATTTTTGGTGCCAAGTGTCATTGAAATATATATATTCATCTAGCCAATTCTCAGCCACATTTGATTTAAGGATTTGTTTTTACGAGCATCTGAATTATGTTTCGATTTAATTAGAAATTAATTCGGAAAAAATTACAAAAACGAAAATTGAAGCGTCTAAAGCCTTTCAGTCTTTTTGGATTTGAATTATATATTTTTTATCAGTGTTGTGGCCAAAAATAGAGGAAAAAATTTTTGGGACAGTTTTTGCAAAATTTTGGCCGAAATCGTGTACTAACCATCATAGTTTTTGGCTAAAAACGCGTTCCTAAGCCCCGTCACAGTTTTGGATGATTGTTGGCAGCAAGACTCCTTAAAATATTTATTTTCATCTAACCAAATCTCACACACAATGGATTTAAGGATAAGGTTTTACGAGCATCTGAATTATGTTTCGATTTAATTAGAAATTAATTCGGAAAATTAAAAAAACGATATTATAAGCATGAAAAGCCCTTAAATTTTTTTAGCAATGAGTTATATATTTTTTATGAGTACTTTGGTTAAAAAGTGAGGAAAAAATTTTCGGGATAGTTTTTGCAAAATTTTGGCCAAAATCGTTTACTAACAATCACTGTTTTTTGCTAAAAACGCGCGTTCTGGGGCTCCGACTTAGTTTTGCATGATTTTTGGCAGCAAGACTCCTTAAAATATTTATATTCATTTAACCAAATCTCAGCCACAATGGATTTAAGAATAGTTCTTTACGAGCATCTGAATTATGTTTCGATTTAATTAGAAATTAATTCGGAAAAATAGGAAAAATAATATTAGAAGACTGAATAGCCCTTAAATTTTATTGGCGTTGAGTTATATATTTTTTATGAGTATTGTGGCCAAAAATTGAGGAAAAAGTTTTCGGGACAGTTTTTGCAAAATTTTGGCTTAAATCGTGCACTAAACATCACAGTTTTTGGCTAAAAATGCATTCATGGGCCCCGAAACAGTTTTGCATGATTTTTTGGCGCTAAGTGTCATTGAAATATCTATATTCATCTAACCAATTCTCAGCCACAATGGATTTAAGGATTTGTTTTTACGAGCATCTGAATTATGTTTCGATTTAATTAGAAATTAATTTGGAAAAACTTAGAAAAACGAAAATTGAAGCGTCTAAAGCCCTTCAGTCTTTTTGTGTTTGAATTATATATTTTTATGAGTGTTGTGGCCAAAAATTGAGGAAAAATTTTTCGGGGCAGTTTTTGCAAAATTTTGGCCGAAATCGTGTACTAACCATCACAGTTTTTGGCTAAAAACGCGTTCCTAGGCTCCGACACAGTTTTGGATGATATCTGGCAGTAAGATTCCTTAAATTATCTATTTTCATCTAATCAAATCTCAGACACAGAGGATTTAAGGATAATTTTTTACGAGCATCTTAATTATGTTTCATTTTAGTTAGAAATTAATTCGGAAAATAGGAAAACCGATATTATAAGCATGAAAAGCCCTTAAATTTTTTAGCGATGAGTTATATATTTTTTATGCGTATTGTGGCCAAAAAGTGAGGAAAAATTTTTCGGGATAGTTTTTGCAAAATTTTGGCCGAAATCGTGTACTAACCATCACTGTTTTTAGCTAAAAACACGCGCTCTGGGGCCCCAACTTAGTTTTGCATGATTTTTGGCAGCAAGACTCCTTAAAATATTTATATTCATCTAACCAAATCTCAGTCACAATGGATTTAAGGATAATTTTTTTACGAGCATCTGATTTATGCTTCGATTTAATTAGAAATTAATTCTGAAAAATAGGGAAAATTATATTAGAATCCTGAAAATCCTTTAAATTTTATTGGCATTGAGTTATATATTTTTTATGAGTATTGTGGCCAAAAATTGAGGAAAAAATTTTCGGGACAGTTTTTGCATGATTTTTTGTGCCAAGACTCATTGAAATATCTATATTTATCTAACGAAGCCAAGACTCATTGAAATATCTATATTTATCTAACGAAATCTCAGCCACATTGGATTTAAGGGTTTGTTTTTACGAGCATCTCAATCCGGTTTCGATTTTCTTAATTCAGAAAAAATAGAAAAAAAAACAATATTAGAAGCATGAGAAGCATGAGAAGCCCTTCAATCTTTTTGGCGTTGAATTATATTTTTTTATGAATATGGTGGCCGGAAATTGAGGAGAAATGTTTCGTGTCAATTTTTGCAAAATTTTAGCCGAAATCGTGTACTAACCATCACAGTTTTTGACTAAAAACGCGTTTCGGGGTCCCGGCTCTGTTTTGCATGATTTTTGGCGCCAAGTCTCATTGATCTATATCCATCTAACCAAATCTCAACCACATTGGATTTAAGGGTTTGTTTTTACGAGCATCTGAATCATGTTTTGATTTAATTAGAAATTAATTCGGAAAAAATAGGAAAACCGATATTAAAAACGTGAAAAGTCTTTCAATCTTTTTGGCATTGAATTATATATTCTTTATGAGTATCGTGGTAGAAAATTTTGGAAAATTCTTTCGGATAAATTTTTGTAAAATTTTTACCGAAATCGTGTATCCATCACGCTTTTTGGTAACAAAGGACAATGACAAAATGAAAACATATAAAAAAATGTTGTATAGAAAGAAGTTATACTTTCATAGCCTGTTGCATTTCAATAATGAGATGCGTAAATTTATGATTAGTTTCATATATATTGTTTTTGGTAACAAAAGACAATGACAAAATGAAACATATAAAAAAATGTTGTTGAGAAAGAAGTTATACTTTTTTATCCTGATGCGTTTCAATAATAAGATGCGTTAATTTATAATTAGTTTCATATATATTTAATATTTAATTTAAAAATTACTTCAATTTAATTCTATTATATTAGTAATTGATTCTTTGACTTATAATTAATTTCAATTATTTTAATTACCTTTTAGTTTAAACGCATTCGGTCACCTGCGTTTAACCTATAACTAGTAGAATTTAAACCCTTCAAGATTTCATACTTATTGCTTTTTTTCACTGTTATTTGCCATTATATACAGGGTAGTCCAAATTATATACAGGGTAGTTGTTACTATTACTTCCAGCTTAATCATGATTAAAGATAAGTCCACTTAAACTAATAATGGGCTTTGAGCCTTTGCAAAAGAAATAAGAAATATGGGCTAGTTAATTGGTGAACTTGGGCCAAAGACATATAACATATCACATGGACTATATTATTTCAGCATTTAGTTTGTTTTTATCGAGTGTTTTCTTCTTCATTGTCTTCCCTCTGTTTTCATTTTTGTTATAAACAAATAGGGAACAAGCTTGTTGCTGAAAGGGACATCTGAGATTGGAATTGACAATGGTGGCACTCCTGCGGTAGATAGTTCTGAATTTGTTAAGTTTTAAGAACATATCTGTTGGATTCATGATTTTTGTAAAATCATAGAGCCGACAGCATCTGAAAGCTGGTGAGTGATAGAGACTTAAAAATATGAAGTACTGTACATTTGAAGCATTTTTATATGTGCATGAGCCAAAATCTATAAGTTCTATACAGTTATAGATTAGAGAAGAAAAAGGAGTGCATTTTACATAGTTTGCCAGGCCAACAGAAAATCATCTATTACATTGGATATATACTTCTTTTTTTAATAAAAAGGAGTGCATTTTTTTTTTTTTGGATCATATATACTTTTATGTACACATTAAGGGGAAAATGGCTTCAGCCGGTAAAGCATGTAGCAATCTCTCAACCCATTGCCATGTACAAATGTGCAAATATACCAATATTGCAGCACTTTCAAAGTTCTCATATACCTTTGCTGGAATGTCCAGCTCCAGAGGCATAATTGGCAGACGTGTAAGACTTACTGCCTTCACTGAGCAACAAGTTTTTTATCTCTTTGTACCCACGTAACTCCTCTAATGCATCAGCAGTTGTCTTCGAAGCAATGAACTTAGAAGATGCAATACTTGAAGAAGTAGCATGTTCAACAGTCACCGCTTCGGAGATCTTGTTTTGATCTTGGACGCTGTTGCTCCACGTTTCTGGCCTGGAGGCTTCTGAAAAATTCATTGAACTAAAGCTGTCTTGGCGAAGAGGAGGGGCTTTCTTCAGCATGCGTACAAGAGCACCAACTGCGGCATCTTGTGATTTTCTAGTCATAAAAAATCCTGCCTCATGTGGATCACATAGCTGTCCTCTTCTATCATAAGACTCGGGTCTGCATACAAAACAGGGCAATTCATTTTACCAAACGGTCCAGAGAAATTTAAGCAGAAAATTCATTTCAGACATAAAACAAGAAGATCTAGCCCATTTGAGCAAAACTCGTTTCTGCCAATTAAGATGATGTATTGAGAAATGACCATGATGAAGTATGTATCATGTTGTCCCAGAAACCTCCATATGACGGATTGTGGACTTCATGACTCATTTTCAATTAAGGATCTTACTTCTGTAAAGGAATTTTTTAGGGTAAATTTCAGCTGCCAATTGCATAAAAAAAACATGTCCTCTATTCTAACTACCCTCAGAACTTTCACACTTTCCATTGGTTTCTATATGATGATGGAAGATTCATAAGACAAAAAAGGGAGACGAAAATCAAAATCAACTTGTTAGTTCATAGGAACCTCAACAAAAGGGAAGTTAGATGAAGCACAACAGGACAGAGAATCAAAGGAAAATCAAAGCGAAAGGGAAAGGGAAAGGAAACAAAACTATATCCAAATAACTACAGCTATAATATAGAAATCTTGATTATCATAATCCCAACATCTCAACAATTCAAAAAATACTAGAAAAGATAAGTTTTAAGTCGTTCCATAAATCAAATATCATGAGAAATACCATAAAAAACTCACAGTAACTAATGTGATGTAATCTGAATAATGTGTGATTGTCTACATGCCCATAAATATAACAGAAACAGATTTAAATCTTAAAGGTTTGGTTAATCCTTCAAGAAATAACAATATACCATGTTACAGGAAAGCAACTTAAAAAAACTGAAAAAGTTCCATCTTGCCATTAAGGACGATACAATTACAGTAGCTACAAAGGCAAATGACACAAACTATTCGCTGTTATTTGCTGGAAGCTTAGATGTTAACATCATCCTTAAAAATTGAATAATAAGGGGCACAAAAGGTAGCTCATTCATGAATTGACTACTTTGGTTTTGGTCTATCAACATGACCTTTCAGAAGTTGCTAACTCCTAGTCTGATTAACCATATATGAGCCTAGAGCCCTTCATTACTTTTAGACCAGTTGGGTCCCCCCCTATATTGGGAAATTCTAGAACAAGCCAAAAAACTTTACTATGTTCAGAGCAAATAAATTTACTTACAAAAAGTTAATCTAGAAATGCTGCTTACATGATGAGTTCTTTGCATTACCTGCTACCTGGGTCCGTCACATCATCATCTTCCACATCAAATGGACAAGGGAACTCAGAGTCATCAAAATCATCCTGTAAAGACCTACTGGAACTTCTGGAAAATGAAATTTGTTGTGAGCTGTTGGAAGATACCTTAACTCCAGAACCAGAATATTTCCGACAGTCTTCTTTCCCAAAAGAGAACAGCTAGAAGAGACATAAAATAAATAAATTCCAAGAGGCAAATAAGAGATACTAGAAAGGACAAGGTGCCATTGATGAATAAGTGATATACCTTCTCAATGGTTGCACCAGCTTGGACTGCACCCATATTACTAACGGTCTGAGAAGTGCCAGCTTTTGTAATTTTAAGGGGAGGAGAGGGTGGCACATTTTGCTTGCTGGACAATGCAGGGGAATTTGCAAGCCTAGGAGCAGGTATGTTTACAGGAGCACTTTCACAACGTAATAGAGCCTTCGACAGATGACTCCCAGGAATGTGGATAGGTGGTGATGGTGAGGGGGAAGGGGAGCCGGAGAAATTTGGGGAAGGACAATACTCATCAAAATTTGTATTCTTCTTATGAGCTATTGCTGCCTCAGGAGGAAGGGGCATAGGTGGCAATCGCCGAGAGATTGGGTTAGTAACCAAAGCATGTGATTCTGAATGTGTCGGTGATGGTGAGAAAGACACTAAGGGTGGTGAAGCCTTGTACTGGTCATAACTCCAACTGTGTCTTCTTGAGAATGGCAAAGATGATGGAGAGCTGTGAGACACAGGAAGAGAGGGGAACCTCCTAAGTGGGTCTGCCAATGGGCTTCCAACATAATCTGGTATAAATTGAGGGGACATAGGGGTTGATGACTCAGAGCTTATGTCTGAGATAGATGAACGGTACAAAACTGAAAGGCAAAGCCTTCCACAAGAAGTTTCCACAGGGGTAAACCAAAATCGCTGCATTTCAGCCTCTTCTTTACGAGTTAAGGAATCCACCAAAGAAGATACCCTAGGAACAAGCTTCAAGGCACGAATTTGACCAGATGAATTAAGATCACGAAAAATCTTGTACGCAGGCAGAAGCCTTACAGTCACATATAAGGACCTCAACAGCAATATTAATTTCTTGTATAATGCACACAAAGTATTACTACTTGACCTTCTGCTCCCTGAATTACAATCCCTACCCTTTCTACTTTCATGCTGCACGAACCATCTTTCTATAATCTTTTCACTTTTTGTCTCACTGCCTGATTCTTCTTGGTCTGAATTCCAGAAAAATGAATTTTTATCTTTTGACAACAAATTCCTAACAAGATCCCTTTTGGGGGAAAAAGTCGCAGGTTCCCAATCAAGTGGCTTCTGCTCCAGTATCACATCAACCACTAACGGCTCAAAGTTACTCTGGCGGCACAGATCAATATTTTCTAGTGCTGAAGGGCATTCCCTCAGAGCTAAATTGAACCATTTATCTCTGGGTCTCACACTTGATGAAGACGATGAGGATGAAGATGGAGATGAAAGCAATTGTTCACCACTATAATTACGAGATGACACATAAGGCGACCTCGATTCAAGTATTATAAGAAGACTTTTGTAGAAAAATTCAGTAATAATTTGTTCCAATTTGGCAGCTTCAGTGTGAGTGTTACCATGAGATGATGCCATGTTCCTAATCTAAACTTAGCTAAAAGTGGTAACAATCAAAACCCTTTGATGGGAATTATGATTATAAACCTGTAACACCTGTGAATATAATCTCACTGCAAGTAAAGAAGTAATAACAAACAATCAAAAGCATATTCATTCACAAAAAACCCAATAAGAAACAACTTAAAAAGAACTAAATCAATCACTGGAACTAGCAGTTCATGCAGCTAAACAAAGTACAAGAAGAAGCTATACAATCTATATATCTAAAGTATCTAAATTACAGGAAATATTCAATTAAAAAACCAGCTTAAGACTCTTGTTTTCTTAAGTTAACATGGTGTGGTTATGTAAGAAACACGTTTAGGCACATGGGTCATTTTCATTCTTTTCCTTATATTTGTTTCCTTCTGGGGTTTTTTCTTTTTCATCCATCTTACTTTTCCCAGAAATTTACTTTGCAAAAAAATTGAATAACTTTTAAAGCAAACCTCAAAAATTGCAGAGCCAGAAATAACAAAAACAAGCCAAAATTAAATCTTAAAAAGAATTCTATGAAGAAAAAAAAAAAAGCGCAAACGAAACAGAGAGCCAACTCACCAGTTTGTTAATAGCGTGAGAATTGAATCATTGGGGATTTTTTTTTTGGACTGATTAGATTATCTCCTTCTTCTCCTTGTTTTGTAAAAACACTGAAAGTGAAGTAAAAATAAAAAATTATTTGGTTTTGTGATTTTTGACGGAAAAAGAAGAAAAGGCAGAAGTTCTTCCTTGTGAAGGTAACACTTTAACAGCAACACGAGGGGAGGGGATGGGGCCTACGGGAGCTGACACTCCAGCTTGATCTTGCCACGTCATCGCTGGGTCCCCCCTTTTCTTTCAATGAGTTGGACTTGGCTACTGGCTCGAGTTAGTGCATGGGCTGTTAATTGGGCGACCTCACCTTATTTTGAATCCCTTGGACTGCACCAGCTTTTGATTTTGAAGGCCCAATCATAACCCAAGTTATGCAATTGTTTTGCTTTTAGGTGTTCATTAGTTTAACGAAAGCACTTAATTGAATTGGGCTGAAGCCAACTTATCTCCTTAACCCTCCCAGCCCATGGGGAAAAGGTAGAATCTTATATATATTTGAAATGTATACCACATCTGATCAAGTGGTAAGCGGTTTGTTCCAGTTTAATCAGGTCTCAGGTTCGAGATCAAATGGTAAGTGGTAAGTGGCTTGTTTCCAGTGTAATCAGGTCTCAGATTCGAAATCAAGTGGTAAGCGGCTTGTTCCAACTTAATTAGGTCTCAGGTTCGAGATCAAGTGTTAAGCGGCTTGTTCCAGTTTAATCAGGTCTCAGGTTCGAGATCAAATGGTAAGCGGCTTGTTCCAGCTTAATTAGGTCTCAGGTTCGAGATCGACACGGATTGGATCCGGATTAGTTACCCTATTGATAGACTCACCCACCAAAACCAAGTGTGTGACGGATTCGGATTGGTCAGACCCAAATAAAAAATGTGAGAACTTCAATAAATGATACTTTCTAAAGATCAAATCCTTAATTGAGAATTTCCGAAGGCAAGAGACATCCTTGATTGTCAATTTTAGAAAGATTGGTTCAACATATTATCACCAATAGCCTCACTCTGTGGAATTTCTAACACATGAATCGAGTCGATATTGTGTTCCTCTCCCACACATCCAAAATTTGCTCTTGCGTCCAAGCCTCCAAGGTGAAACATGGTCATATTGAAAATGTTGTGAAAATGAGATCGAATAAGAATAGTATTTATGGAAACAGATCATTAAGAAAAAGTAGACTTGACCCTTACTATTACTTGTTCAACTTTTTGAGGTACCACAAAAGTTAAATTGACCCCTAATTAATATTTCCCATTGTTTTGGCTTTATCCTTATTACGAGCATAAAAAATACCCTTTTAGGCTTTATGTTAAGCCAATATACAAATCGCAGTTTGCAAAGTGAGTTGGTTTTCCACTAAATGGTATTCTCTAGTACGATCGAGACTTGAGAAATATTGCTCTCTCGTACGTGGGGTTGCCTTTGCTTTGTGACCCCTTTCTTCGTCTCCATTATGTGAAACTTCCACGAATCCTCCTCCTTAATTAAAAGCTTTTTAACATGTTGGATTTCGATCACTCGGCTTCTTAGTTTTTATCCAAAACATTCAAATATTTGCTCAACATCTGTAAAGCAACCTTGAATCGAGCCACTTTGGGTACGTTTAGTGAGAATCTTAGATTCGAGTCCTCCTGAAAGTGATCACTCTTCATGTACGGTCTATTCCTTTTGTGACAATGGAAATTTTGAAAATATATGGAAATTTTGAAATACTTTCGTATGATTCTTTCATATGCTAATATGTTGATAAACATGATCCTTTTTAACTAGGTTTATTGGATTCGGATGAAGGAAACTTTATGTTTCTCATGCAAGGTCTCAAATTCAAAATTTGTAAATGGAGAAAGTATGCGAAGCTTTCTCTATATGAGATCCAATACAGTTTGACTTCGGATTACTTAGGACACGATGGCTAGTTACAGGCTATTCCAACTATTGATGAAGAATTAGGAATATACAAATATTATTCTATAATAATCATGGCTATATATATGGCTTAAAGATTGTTGTTAGATTAATTTAATCCCATACTAAGTGGTGTATTTTTTTGTGTTGTTGATAGTTTGATTTTTTGCCAGTAATAAAAGACTAAAGTGATAAATCCAACCTTATTGTAAAGCACATATCGTATTATTTTTTAAGTATGGGTTAAGTACAGTTGTAAACAGAGAGACTATATGGATAACGAACAATATTTAATTATAGCCTTAAATCAAGTTATTGGCTAATTATATATTTTTTTAAGCAAGATCTTATAGATTATGTAGCTTTAATTTATAGCCACAAGCATGTGCTTTTGTTTTTTTTTTTTTAAATTGGAACTTAATAGCGCAGACTACTTACAAATCAAGAATATTTTTGTTGATTTCATGGCTAATTCAGAAGATTTTTGTTGGGTTTGTGGGTTATGTGGGGAAGTTTCGGATGAGAACAAACAACAAACATATATAGTGTGATGGCATTAAGAAAACTTATTGGCGAACGTTCAATTGATTGAAATTTGAACATATTTCAATTCAGTCTTATCTCGCCAACTTACTTGAACTTAAATAAAACGTTTATAATGATGATATAGGGTTTAAGTATAGGTATTAATTAGCAAGAAGAATACAACTAATATTCAAAAACAATCCATGCCCTGTCTTGTCACTATGTTTTTCAACCCATATGCAAGCTATACTTCGGCATGAATAGACACCTTATAAGTAACTAATATGTCCCAACTATACTTTTATTAAACTTATATATCACTTGTGATGTTCCCCGAAGTCTATTAG
Source organism: Corchorus olitorius (assembly GCA_001974825.2). Taxonomy (NCBI): domain Eukaryota; kingdom Viridiplantae; phylum Streptophyta; class Magnoliopsida; order Malvales; family Malvaceae; genus Corchorus; species Corchorus olitorius. Next base: position 98,490 of record AWUE01017966.1, on the reverse strand, counting down.
GTTAAATAGGAAGAACTCGATACCCTATAGAAAAAGATAAATTATATAATATACCGACGGTGGAGTTTAGCAGACTACATAAACGGGTCCTGAAGGGTGACATGTGTCCTCTAGGAACTAGATTGAGATATTTAAAACTTAATTAATTCAAAAAATGGACATATATCAACTCCACAACCTGCTTGTGGAGTCTAAAATTTACACCGCCGATGTATCAAATAATTACCCTTAAAAAAATTTCAAACTTTGTGTAAAAGGAAAATGAGCGTTGAAAGAGTTTCCTTATTGATTTGGGTCGAACACAACTTGATCTTAGATTACTTAGAAGACTTTGTACCAATTTTCTTTTAAAAAAAAAATCAGATGTCAGGTTCTTCTTGGTCAGACTTAAGATCTCTAGCCTAATCTCATCGTATCTACCAATTTGCAATATTATAAAATAAAAATGGAATATGGAAAATTCATTAACCCTATATTTGGACAGTCCTAAACTTAAATTAATCAATAGGAACAACCATATGTAACATGAATTTGGGTATATTTGGGTAGTCCCAATTTTTTTATTTTAGTGTGGGTCCATAAATTGTGATATGGAGACAGGCAATAAGGTCATTGGATGCTCAAATCTAGAAAAAGCAACGGATAAAATCAATGATCTGTTGAACACTAAACTTTCCCTATATATAATCTCCCACCATTTTGACTGCTCTTCCAACCAAAATTCAACAAAAACTCTTTGGAAATCAACAGAAAAAAAACATGGATTCAACTTCTTCTACTGATCAATCCTCTCAACTCTTCCAAGCTTTCTTTGGAACAATCCATTCCAGAAAATTACTTCTAGACAAAACTGTTAACCAAACATCATCAGTAGTTGCAGCAGCAGCAGCTCCTCCTTCTTACCCTGAAACTGCCAGTTTAGATGAAAATGTTTTCATGGTACTTTCAGTTCTTTTGTGTGGTCTTATTTGCTCATTGGGACTGAATTTCATTGTCAGATGCGCAATTAGGTGCTCAAACAGGGCAGCTTCTTCCGAGTCAAATGATGACAATTCTTCGGCAGTTGCTGCTGCAACTGTAATTAACAGAGGAATCGAGCCGAAAGCTCTCAAGACATTTCCTGTTTTAAGTTACTCGACAGACATGAAACTGCCAGGTTTGGACACCGAATGTATCATATGTTTGTCTGAGTTTGTGTCCGGTGAGCGGCTGCGGTTTCTTCCCAAATGCAACCATGGGTTTCACGTTCGTTGTATTGATAAGTGGCTTAAATCCCACTCTTCATGCCCTAAATGCAGACATTGTTTGATTGAAACATGTCAGAAAATCATGGGGTGTAACCAAAGTAGTTCATCAGATCAATCATGTCTTCCAGCTCAAGAAACTGTTGTTGTGAATGTTCTGCCATTGGAACCTGAAAGTATGGTCCGAGATTATAGGGGTAATAATAGATCATGAGTGTGATTTCTTTGAAATTATTAGTTCCATTATTATGAAAAATGTAAATATATTTTTGTTTCCTTTTTCCCAAATGAAATATGCAATTGTAAATTCAATTTCCTTCAGCTTTTCATATTCTTGTCAATAATGAACTTGTTCTAAGTGGGACATTGTTTAACTTTTACTTAAGTAATTAAAATCTAATTTTTTCGTCCCCCCAAAAATTCCCTTATGAAAATCATTGATGATTAAAAGGTTGATCAATATCTTTCTATCTACAGTTAAAAAAGTGCAGTTCATATATATACTTTAGTGCGCAAGAGTAGTTAGAGATGCCTGAAAAGAAAGGCACCAGCAGACAAGCCAAAAGCAAAGACAAACGGAAAAACACAACCCAACTTTAGTCTTTAACTGTATTATGGAGACCCCATTTGGCCATTCTACTTTATATCTTGAGCCTTTCGAGAGACAAATTCAAATACCAGCAACAACAACAAAACAAAGGCATCTAAAGAGAGAGATAAGATGCTCAAAACACTTAAAATATTAGTAATAATTTGCTAATTGAATTCATATATATGAAGTTAAGCTTGTCTGCAATTATCATGTCCACTGCCAAAATTTGTCTCCTAATTTGGGAATTTAAGTTAATTAATTAATTGATCAAGTTGATAAGAAAAGATACCTTGAATTTCAATGAGAATACATGCATGATAATGGATGGGACTTAAGAGTGGGAAGGGGGTTCTAATTCTGAAAAGCTTTTTTTGGCTAAAGCAACTTTCTGGATTCTTATTATGTTGTTTTTGCATATATCTCTTTCCAGAATACTATTTTTTTTTCTTTTCAAAATCTATACAATCCCACTTATTGCTTTTTGTATATAAGAAAAAAGAGCATGCTCCATCTTTATCATTTGTTCCTTTTTTTTACCTTTCAAGATAAACATGGGGCCCTTTTCTTTGAAAGTTTGGCCCCTAATGTGAACTAAAATAATCAAACTGCTTTCCATTATGCTATACATCCTCCAACAAGTTGACCAAGCAAGTTTTAAAGAATTTGTAACAAATAATTCTGAAAAAACCTCTTACAAGCATGTTTAGGTGAGAAGAGGTTGCTCGAGTCCAAGTACAGATCACCCACAAATGAAGGCCATTGGCAAGACTCGAACCCCAAATCTTACAAGTAGAGGTCCATAGGAGAATTGTTTGCATTTCGCGTATGAATGATTTTCATTAGACTGAACTATCAACAAGCATGTGAGCCTAGAAGGGTTTTCTTCTCTTTAATCATATCCAATGTTACTGGAGTCCATAAAGTGAAAAGAATAACTTGCCTCTAGGGTATATGCTCCTTATCTTATTCACTCACGCTGATCGATTTCGAATTCCATGGAACTAATCACCAAAAACTTGGACTGAGTGCAGTTAAAGTGATCAGCATCCAATAATAATTAACAGATAAGAGAAACCTGGTACAAGTATAGTATGGTGTTTTTTACATATGGAACCCAACAAAACTTGCTAGCAAATAGCAGCATATCACTTCAGTTTTTTCAAGTAACTACTTAATTTCCCACTTGTAGATTCCTAGTCCTTCCCACAAAAACATTACTACTAGAAAGTAGGTTTTGAGTGACATATGGTATAATATTGTTTACAGAATTTCACAAACAAAACGTGAATTTTACCTGTCCTGCTTCTGTCTCTGTCAAATCTTAATTTGTGCAAGCCAACACATGAAGATATGTGTTCATTAATTTAGTATTACATTATCTTGATCTAGGACAAAAACATAAACAATCTTAAAATGTTTCACTTTAGTAGTAGCCTATTACTGATGTATTAGTTGTATATATGAAAATATAAACATAGTAGAAAAAGGTAAAAAAGAAGTATCACCCACTTCTCTTTTTAACAACTTTTGTCCAAAATCTATAATATTTCCCCTCACTTTACATGCTATTTAGATGGTTCTGAAGTAACAGCAGCAGTATCCTAATAGATTCAGATCAAATTATTTAACTCTTCCATTGCTTTCATGAAGTACCAATTTGACCATTTTTAAATAGTATTTAGTGTTTTCTGAAAGATCTCATAGTCTCATAGGTAATTCTGCTTCAATTGTAGCCACAAGTAAAATCTGGTTTATTCTTAAGTTACTTTGCAAGTGCGCAGCAAAGGGCAATCAGATTGTACTTGCATGGATTTCTAGAACCAAATATCTTATCTAATTCCAGTGAGATTTGGGTGTAGATTTCTCATTAGAAAGTGCAAATAATTAGTATTACTTTTGACTGGTAAGACAAATTAAACCATTCTGATATAGGAACATCATTGGCCTGTTGCTTATGCCTTATAGGCAGGATTGCTTGAACTTTTCGTGCATGTGAAAAACATTTGTTAAATTGTGGATGTAAAACCCGGCCTGCACAACAGCATACAAGTTGCTGTCTGGATAAGATAAGTATGTTCATAATCATAGCTTGCAAAAATTGTTTTTCCAAACAATTGGCTGGTTTGAAACCAGTTCCACTAGTTGTGTCCTTATCAACTGACCCTTTTAAGGATTCCAACAAATAGTTTATAACAATATAGTTGGCGCTTTGGTTTCATCAGGTTCATTAACCATCTTGTTCCAACAGATTTCATATATCCTTGATATCTGGACAGGAATTACAGATAATTCAGTTTAATTAACAGGATTTTTATGTAATAATTCATACATAGACAAGGGATGATTAAGAAATTTGAGTGTTTCCAAAGTCTTTTTCAATTAGTTTGGCAAAGTTTCATTTAGTTAATCTGTCAGCAAATTGACTAGCTACTGCCTAGTGCCTACCTTACCTAGTTGATTGAGCCTCACCAAAAATAGGAACAAAGGGTGGAAACTGCTACGTGGCACCTTTTTATCAGCAGTAAAGTTGAATTAGCCTTTTTTTTCCATTAGAAAACTATATACTACTCCATATAATATTGAGTTACTATATGCTTAAGTGGGTTCAAATTTGTTGAACTCCTAAATAAAGTCTTGGAGTGGGTTAATTAATAACCCTCTAGAGATATTCTGAGATATTCTTGAGGAGTTGGCTCTTTTTTTCATACTAATCTTATTTTCATAAGGCTCTGACCCACACCTTTTTTATTAGCTTTTTCCATGTATATATAATACTACTTCAATTGAACCAACTCTATCAAGGATCATTCATAGCCATATCTGAACTAACTAAAGCAACTTCCCAAATATGTCAATTTCTTCCTCACCAACCCAATTCTCCCAAGATTTACTTGAAAACTTCCATTCAAGAAAATTCCTTCTACATGCAGAAGCTCCAGCAGTTTCCCCTACTCAACAAAACAGCCTTGCCATGGATACCGGCTTCGATTCAAATGTTGTCATTATGCTCTTAGTCCTCATATGCAGTTTAATTTCTGCTTTGGGGTTGTTCTGTATTGTCAAATGTGCACGAAACTGCTCAGGTTTAGTTGCTGCAGCAGATCAATCTGCTCCAAACCCTAACCCTTCAGCCAAGTTAGAAAATGCAGGAGTTGAGCAGAAAGCATTGAAGGCATTCCCAACTGTCAAATACACAACAGAGTTGAAACTGCCAGGACTAGACACAGCTTGTGTTATATGCTTGTCGGAATTTGCTGCTGGGGAACGTCTTCGGATTCTGCCAAAGTGCAACCATGGATTTCATACTCGTTGTATCGATAAATGGCTTAGTTCCCATTCTTCTTGCCCTACATGCAGGCAAAGCCTAATTACTGAAACTGACCAAAAGACTGTTGAGACCTCATTGCCATTGGAACAGTCTGATCTCCCAGTGCAGGAAAATTAGAGAATTGTAAATATTTTTAAGGCATAATTAAGTATAGGGACAAAACTAGGCATGTTCTGATGTATCAATGTACTTAAACAAGAACATTTTCAAATTTCAACAATCAAAATTCTTGTCTGATTACTGAAACAGAAAATTTCAAAGCCATTTTTGGCAATACCATTGAACATCTTCAACTTCCATTGAAATTGATCATACATGGTACGTAGGGTCAGAATAATGCAATAATGCAGATATTGTGTCTGGGGTGAATCAGTTTTGCTAGAACATGCACCAGAATTTTCTATTCAAGAAAATTGCATAGTTGAAAAGCAACAAAAGTGTAATTTGATTTGAAATTTCTTGTAAAGTTATAATGTTGCTCAAGAAAAATGCAAATATTGTTAGAAGAGAAACCATCATTACAATACAAAAACCATTGAAGAATCCATCAATGAAAAAACATCAAATGGTTTTGAAGCACTTTACTCTATTAAGAAACAATATAGCAAAAAGCAATATTAAAGCCAAAGGAAAGAAACCCAAAAAACAAAAAACATGTGTCCTAACCTTCTTTATCATCTTTGTTTCCCACCTTTCCAGAGAGCATTACCGACAAAACAGTTCGTTGTATTTGGACAACCTCAATTCATTCCATTTCAATTTAAATTTTAGTATAATTTTGTTTGAAGGTGCTTAGTGTTATACTCTATAAACAAGAAAACTCCATTTTTAAGTTTTGTAAGTTACTGGAATTTAATAGAATTTGAAGAAGGCACAAGGGACAAGTTTTGTCATTAACAAAGACAAAACACATCCACTTCCTTTGACATTTTTGCTTGACACCAACTTATTTGTATCAGATTCTACAACAAATCAATGTTTGGGTTATTCTTATTCAAAGCTATATATTAATTTTCCTTGCTCCATTTTCTTAAGAAAGGAGGAAGATTGATTTCAAGGCAAGCAAACATCATAAATTATTACGAAGATTGGTTTTGTTCTTTTGTTTATTACTTCAATACACTTATAACCATTGATTGATCTATACTTAAACTCGAGACCTTCGATGAATTCTAACCTCTAACCATCTCATTCGACCCTTCATTTCGACAATTAATCATGCATCGACCATTTAATTAATACCAAATACTTAGCAAGAATTTCCAATTATATATGTTTATCAACAAGGTGTTAGCCATGGCCCCCTGAGGCCAGGCTATAGAGTACGTGGAATACACTCCAAATTCAAGAATAATACAATACATATATATAGCAGCCGGAAGCCGGCCTAGGAAAGGCAACTTAGTAAAGCTAACTTTAAAAAATAAAAGTCTTCTTTTTATGCTTTCCTTTTCTTTAAATTTCGATTTTAAATCAAACTTTTTCGTATTCATTAGTGTCTTTTCCGTGACTATTGGATCCTGCTTAAATTTTATAATAACGTTTAATATGGGAACAACGTGCTCAATTTGATCTTGTGCAAAGTAGAAAATGGAAGGGCTTTGTCGCATGTCGCCCTCAAAATCTTCATCTAATTGCATCTTTTGGCTTTTCTATTACTACTTTACAGGACACTGCATTCCGAAAGATTTTATTATTATCCCTTTCCTACCTTTTCCTTTTCCCCTTCACTTTCTTTCCGCTTATCACCAAATGCCAAGAACAATGAGGAACAGTTTTCGAATATGCTGGTTCCATGATAATAATTCATTGCAATGTTTTTTACTATTTCTACGTATATACCTAATTCATGATATATTATTCAATGTGATTAGTATATTATGATGATGATTAGTTGTAAGATCATTACTTTAGCTTTAAACTCAATCTAGTATGTCAATTTGTCATGGGATTTAAATAATGAAGTTTAGTTAACAAGTCTTCTTCTTTGGGTCGGCAAGAAAATAGGTAGAGATCTTAGATTCTGAGTCGTAGTGCTCCGGCATCCTTGCTTCCCAAGTTTTCTCCTTATAGTGTTTGGTTCAATGATCGATATGCGAATTTCTTCGATTAAGACTCGACCATATCGCCATCCTATAGTGGGGATTGGAAAAATCTTCTTGAGTCCAAGTCTAATGGAATATTGGGGAAACTATGTGAAAGCTTTGACCCCAAAACCATTGTCAAAATTTAAAGGGAAATTAATATGTGAAACACCAATTCTCAACAGGGTTTCCCACTTTCATAATTTTCCTCTCCATTATCATGAAGCATATCACAACAAGTGAAGAATGAAGATTACAATAATTTAACACTTCCCACTAAGAAATACAGCTTATGGATCACAATTCTTTAACAATTTCCAACATAAAGCCCTTTTTCTCCCACTCTCTCCTATCTGTAGACCCACATAGATTAAAGTAATCAAGAAAAATCCAGCCTACAAAAGTAGTATATGCCATTATGCCTTCCAAGCAGTACTTATCGTACAAAGCAAAAGCTACAATAATCTTTTAGTGTTAGCCTATCACTGTTCTTTTCATCTCTCTCAGTAATCTTTTACTCTCTCAAAATGATACTAATAATTCTATCAAAGTACCAACTTGGTTTTTGAATATTACTCCTAATTAGCCAAGGATTCACCAAAGATCCCATGGAGGATTTCGCCGCAGTTTACAGCCACAATCTTTTGGATTCTGTTAAGATTTGTAATCAGCCACTTTCTTAGCAGAAAAGATAAACAGCTGCCATAGAAAAACAATTAAAGGAAGAAGGAATCTTAAAGGGTCCCTTTTGCAAATCTAAATCTGAACAGATAGCTGATTATAGGCAATTAACGACAAACCCCGTACAGATATCATATCTAATACTATCTCTAAACAAAGGTACAGATAAGAAAGCAACAGTCAATAGGAATTGTAATGAAAACGACATGAAGGAAGGAGAAGGGTTGTTAGTATTACATTTTGAGAGAAGTGGCTTTCACAGGATGATGAGAGAGCGCCGTGTATTCCAAAAATCAGTGCGAGTCAGCTGTGTCTTCTTTATCTCCTTTCAATCATCTGCATAATAAACAACATTAAAAATGTTAATAGCAACTGCAGCATTAGCAAGCATATGCAAAACCTTCTAAAACTTTTAACTGTCTCTGTCTTCCAAGTCTTTCAGCTGAGCTTCATTGAAGACAAATCTTGACCTCAACTGGCTAGTCAATACTTAGCAGTACCAAATTGTTTCTCCCTGGCAGTAAAATTTTGTGTCAATAATTGAGACAATCCAACAAACAGATCAAACAAAAAGGAGGCGGCAGCCAGGGGATGAAGCAAAAATTAATGGAAAAAGAATAAATTTATGACTTGACTCTGACTAGTGACAAATAACTTCATGTGTTTTGAACTGTTAATAGAATTGATACAAGGATTAGAGACTTGAGTTGAGTCTGACTCAAAAAACCTTTGGCACGATATCGCTTTAGCACATAGGAACAAATTATATTAAGAAAAAAAATTAAATGATCTCTATCCTGACAACGCTTAAAAATGGCCACTTGATTGTTGATACAACATGAGAAAGAAAGAAAGATGATTTGTCCAACTAATCTCAAGACTAGAAAGGTTTATGGCTGCTTCCTGGCTCTTGAAGAAATGGGTCCAACAGAGCATTTCAAGATATTGATCATGAAAGGCAACTGCCAGGTGTCACTTTCTTTACAGCAGAAGGTGGAATGAATCCTATTTGATAAGAAAGCCTATTGAACTTCATAAAGTCAGTGGAGCAACCATATGGTTGTAATCCTATATTTATAAAATAAAGATAAAGCCCTACTAACATGGTCTAAACCCTTAGAATATTCTCAACCTATATAATTCATGAATTCAACAATTAATAAATAATAATAATAAATTAAAAAACCCTTATAATAAGGCTCAATGCAAATTCAAATCCCTACCTTTCCCTATATATAAATCCCCTTGTCCAACTACCCACAAGAAGTACTATCTGAAACCTCTGAACTCACCCCTGCCAAAATATGTCCATTTCCGTATCCACACAACTTCTTCAACATTTTCTAGGAGAATTCCACTCTAGAAGGTTGTTGCTGCATACCCCACCTCTTCACACACCAACTACAGCAGCTCCTCCAAGCCCTGAAAACAACCACAATTCGTCAGATCCTTACACTGGTAACAACAGCTTCGATGCAAATATTGTTATGGTTTTGTCAGTCCTCTTGTGTGCCTTAATTTGCTCACTAGGACTGAATTCCATCATTAGGTGTGCATTAAGGTGCTCAAGTTTAGTATCCTCGGAATCTGGAGCCAGCAACTCGGCTCGATTAGCAAACACGGGGGTCAAGCGAAAAGCCTTGAAGACCTTTCCAACAATAAACTACTCTGCTGACTTGAAGCTCCCTGGCTTGGACACAGAGTGTGTCATATGCCTAGCGGAGTTCAACCAAGGTGACCGCTTGCGGCTTCTTCCAAAGTGCAACCATGGATTCCACATCCGGTGCATTGATAAGTGGCTCAGCTCCCATTCATCTTGCCCTAAATGCAGGCACTGCCTCATAGAGACATGCCAAAAGATTGTCGGCTGCGGCCAGGCAAGCTCATCCGGACCTCCTCCAGTTCAAGAAACCATTGTGACCATAGCACCAGTAGCTCCTGAAGGTTTAATACATAGCTATAGGTGAATTAGCTTAGTCAAACTTTTCTTAATTGTATCATATGCTACCCAGGATTTAGCCATGTTCCATGAAGATTGGCACTAGAACTTCATTTGACCTGGAATGTCAGGAGCTAGAATACCATTCAGAACAAGTGTAAAGGTAGTTGTAAATTTGTGCACAGTTTGAAATTGGTTAGCTATGTGATCATTTTTCGACCCTCCATATGAGAAACTGTTCATGACTAAAACAGAATGCAAATGCAAAACTTTAGAGTTTAGACGCAACTTTCATTTCTTTAAAATAATCGGCTAAAAAACAAACAATGAAGCAAGTCAAAGAGTTGTGGCAGCTGAACTGTACCAAACTGAGAATGAAAATCACTTAAACAAGCAAAATTTGAAGGGCACTGCCAATCAGCCTTGTCAACTAACAAAGTGCCTTATAATATATAAATAAAAGAAAAGACCAAATTTAAATAAATATGCTTTTCAAACCAGCATCCAATATAATTATATTAGTACATTATAGAGTGCATTACCATATGAAAACTTTCTTTTCTTAAAAAATATAAATATTAACATCCATTCCTCCTAGCTTTTAGTTGACAATAATGCTATTTTGTTTGACAGAGCCAGTTCGACAATCCAACTACTTACAAATAGCATGAACACAAGAAATTACAAATCCATGAACATTTGCCCCTTCTGGATAATAGTAAAGTGAAATTTAAGAAGTATCCCAGCTTGACCACTCACAAGAAATAAATGCTCATAAATTTGTTGTTTATTTTGTTCCTATCATTTGTGAATATTTCTTATGAATAATACTGACTAAAGAAAAATGGTAAAGTCTGACTCTCATGGTTCCACTACTCACTGAAAACATATGCTTATGAATTACTTATTTATTGCATTCATGTCGTTTGTCAGTAGTCGGAATGTGAAAACCAGACACTTTAAAATTTTCTTCATTTAATCACAAGATTATAATTTGCAAAAATAAAGTAATCACCAGACATTACTGAGATAGTGCTACCTCAGGCAAATCTCAAAAGATTATATATGCTTGAACTTTGACTTATTACAAACACCATGCAAAGAGGATGAACTTCCCATGGAGATCCAGCAGTGGCCTAGGTTGAAAAAGAAAGAAACCATATTAGAGACACAATATCTTTAACCAATAATAAGAGCAAGAACTCAGTGGAAGTTGAAGGTGAATCCATTGATGTACTTAAGAATTAGTAGAATAATATTTTGTATCAAAAGGGGGAATTCGTTTCATAGTATAGTATTCACATGGAGCATTCAATAGCGGGAGCTGACTAATAACCACAATTGCCCGGCCGCCCACATTTCATTTGCCCAGAAGGTGGGCCGCCAATGGCAAAGTAGAGATTGGCATTGAACGGTTCTAATGCTGTGACGGTGATGAATGAGCTGAGAGCAATGCTTCATGTAAATTTTATATATCCAGTGCCTCCAAAACTGAGCTCAAAGCCACAAACTACATGAAACTCTAAATTAGAGGATTGTAATAAATCAGGCAAACCAGTCGTCATTATAATCACACAGTCAAACCTAGTGGTACAACCAAGAAGAGTGGTGCAGGACAACCCCAAAATTATAGCAATCAAGGCATCACCACAAAAGTTACAGCTGTGTGTACTAATTATCATGTTGAACATAATCCCAACTGAAAATAGAATACTATATGGCAAACTGATTGAGAGAAAAAGCTAAGCAATATCCACATATCTCCAGGGCACTATAACCACATGTCTACAGGGAACTAAGCCACGCCGGACAATCATTAGACAGGTACACTGCATTTTTCAATTTTGTTCAAATTCATGAAAGATGTACTACTGGTCTCTTTCCTGAGATTCCCTCTGGTGCATATTGGATACTCCATGAATATAAAAAAATTAACGCATATTTGTGCCATTCTTTCTTTCTAACTGCCATCTTGTAGAAGAATAAGCATTTTGGAAAGAACAAATGGTAAAACACAGATTGGCCAAACATATAAGATCAGGGGCCACATTTCATCAATTACAATATACAACTATTGGATCTTAACCATTTACGATTCTAAGCACCACATCAAATCCATATGAAAAACATGTGCATTCTGTAAGACACAAATAGTAAGCATTCTCTGATTGCAGAATGCATCTTATAGTTTACAAAACTGAAGGTGATTCTAGATTATATAAATAGATAATAAGGGTTCAACTAGCGGTTAAATGATAGGTGCATATACTCTGTGGCTAATTAGGCTGCATAAACTAAAGTAATTCCAAGGTCTTTAAGTTTTTCCCTTTCTTTAGTATATAACAATAACAGGAATTTTAAATGTTGCTGCGGTATCCAAGCACAAACACATTCAGGAAGGAAGATTACCTTATCAATTGATTCCCATCATCAGTTCCATGATGACATAGGGAACTATGTATTCTTTCCACATCTGTGCTGAGAGGAAAACCTAAGTAAAAAGTGGATGCAGATGTCGATAATAGTGAATTGACGTTCAAAACTTTCTTTTCTTGCATCTACTGCAGCTTCAAGCATTTTAATCATAGCTATACAGTCCAGATTTTACACAAACATTTTAGGCATATGGCATACGTACACAAATAAGGATTTGCAAGAATAAACATAAAAGCAGTACCAGCAGAATTTAGTAAAATTAATGCTTTCCAGATTGATATTATCACTAGAAAGACCTCTTACATTGCTTCCAATTCAGATTAAAATACAGCTTAGTCATGCAGACTCAGGTACACAATCAACTGTGACAATGAGCATACAAGAGAAACCAACACAATTACAATAACAATTTTCTGATTCTTTCTCTATGGGTACAAAAAACAATGTAGAACCCAAAGTGCATGAAGCTCCATACAGTCTTATGAATTAGTAGGAAGCTGAAGCTAGAGAGATCAGAGAAGATCCAATTGGGTGAAGTCAGTCAGTAGCTTTTGAGCATATATACAATTTGTCAGTCCAGATGAGCAAGCAATTACTCTAATCTTGAATTGCCCCTCTCCCACCAGATGGAAATCATAGGCGTTGACAGAAACACATGCAATGCCACAGCTTACTTGCTCTTGATAATGACAGGCCCTAACAATGGTCAATTGCAATTTGAATGGCTTTCCTTATAGCACAAAGTTCAGCCCTGCAGCTAATCCCATACCCCAGTTGATTTGAAACCCACAAAGCCAGAAGAAATCTGTTGTAGTTAATATCTTAAATCTTGCCATTTTTTCTAGAAAGACCTGGGAGTATTTTACCAGCATTTGTGACAAAGCTGAGGTGGGATGAGGGGTTAAGGCATGACTTATCAGTTATCACCTACTTTTTTCATAGGAAGAAGCTAAGTTACTCGAAGCTCGAAGGGGTTGTCTGACTGTGGCAATGGTTAAGAATGAAAATAAGTACAAAATGCCATTGACATTGGTTTGTTAACGGCAGTAGCAGTGAAGTTGTGTAAGCAATTAAGAGGTTGAGAGCAATGTTAGTGATATAAAATTTCTTTGGAAAATTATTATGGATGGATTTCTAAAGTAAATGAAAATCAGTGCAGAATGCTTAAAGGCACAAGCTCTCACAGAACATTGAAAGGAATGAATTAGGAAATCAGATTAAATACAACATAAGGTGAAGAATAAATCATTAGTGGCTGGATAGATATTCAGTTTCAAATTGAAAGCAACCATCATTATGGCTTGGGGTTTTTTTGAGGATAATAAACCTACATGTCATACATCCGTTACCAGTTAGCTATTAGAGATAAAGGGAATAATGTTTTATTGAAGATGCATGAGTACCCCATGACAAGTTCCATATGCAATGACGCAATGAATTCCTTTACAGTCGTGATCAAAAGACGAATAAGAGAGGCATGAAACCAAACAACGGGACAAAACTATCAGAATTACAAGACAATGAAGCACAGCAAGGTTTGTCTTATGATTTAAACACCAAAACGAAAACCAAAAAAGGCATGGTGAGAGTTCATACCAGCTAAGATATTGAAATCAGAGATAATGTATGGAATAAACTACAGACCTGCAATCCAATCAGTTTGGGGGCTTAACTCGGTAGACATAGGGCACATCCTTTGATTGTCACCATGGAGATATAAATAAAAAATGCCATTTATATATCTTTAAGAAACTTCAATTTGGTCCTGAAACCTTATTCTTTCTACTGACATAGAAAATCCATGAGATACAGGAAGAAAATCAATAACCCGAGCTATGAGTAAAAGATTAAAACACCCCATTCCACCAAAAACAAATGTATCAATATTAAAACCAGATACGAGGAATAACTTTTTCTTTTTTAAAAAAATTGAAATTGAACAGAATGACGAGAAAGACTAAATGAGAGAGAAGACTGAACCTTCAGAGCTATTATAAGCAAAGCATCACAAGGTCCGGGAAGGAGGCATTGAGGTTAGGCCACGAGGATGGAGAGATTAAGAGAAAACGAAGAAGAAGAAGAAGCAACACGAGCAGCCTTGGAAATTCAGATTGAAAACTATTTTTATTCAGACATCAAGGTCCCCTCAGATTTCTACTTCATCCACATGTTTCCGGCCACTTCCAGTGTCTTTAATCTTTTCTCTTCTTCTTTCTCTCTTCATCTCTCTCACCCAAAGCCAAAACCCTCGAGCCCCACTTCTGAAAATCGGAAGGGGTCGCCTCGACTCTTTATATATGAAACTCACTGGGGGCTTAAGGGGTTTAGGAAGGGTTTTAGAATAGGCCCTTTTCTTGGTCTGTTTCTGAAGCCCAGCTCCCCAGGCCTTTCAGCCCACAAACCAGAAAAAAGTGAAAATGAGTTTTTTTTTTTTTTGGCACATTGGTAACATTACAATCGAAGGGGAGGGGAAGAGAGGATAAGAATTCGAACCCCTATCTTTCGGGTGAATTTTTAAGGCCTTGACCATTAAATCAAAATTTCAAATTCAGTGAAAATGAGTTTTAACCCATAATTCGTGATCCCGATTTAATTAGAATTAATCGTAATCCATTAAAACGGATAAGATCATCGTTTATAATCTACAATTTTTTATATATAAGTAGAACAATAAATTAATTTGGCCAAGAAAACCCATGGTTAATTTAGATGTTTATAATAATCACATTTTATCATAAAGTTTCAAAGGCCTCAATCAATGGAATGGAATTCCTTTTTGCAAAAATTTGAAGTTTGAACTAAGAATCTATGGATGAACAGAAACAAATAATGCAAATTCAAAACCATAAATATATCCACAATTCCAAGTAACAAACCCACAAAAATGTCATCAAACCCAATGATATACTATAAAGATAAAATTTTCAAATATATTGACAAAGAGAGCAATGCAGGGTGGTCCCCTAAACATATATTTAGTAGGGACTAAAACAGGGCAGGCAGTCCTTGTAAAACCAAAAAGCTTTGTTCTCATTCAAACCAAATTTAAATTCATGGCTGGGTTTGTTTAAACATTAATAATAATGTTTGAAAGTTCATTGAAAATGTAGTTTTGGAGAGGTTGTTCAACTGTGAACGTGTTCCATTGTTGGTCCTTAAAATTTTTTTTCAATGTGAGTGTCTTTCTCCATATTTAATGTGGCCATTGGCAATTGGCAGGCAATTTTTTTACCACTCAAACAACAAATTCAATTGCATTGGCATCCATGTCAATATCAAGCATAATATGGCCAATGGGTTTTGCTTTTTGGTCTTTTGGGTAGTACAAGAACTATGATTTTGGATGAAAGAATTCTCATAAACACTTGGTTTCCCTTCTTACCACAAGTTTTTCTGGCTACACATTTTGTTTATTTTTTTTACCCATAATGGGTGAGTTTCCTTTTCCTTTTTCTCCATCAAGTACATATACTTAGAATTATATCAATTGTTTTGCTTATAATCATTCATTCCATAATCAAAAGATTTATTGCAAAAAAAAGTAAATATTTTTGTATATTTTCACCAACTATATATATGACTTTGACTCTACTCCAACTAAGGGTGACTTCTTCTTATTCTTGATAGCTAAGCAAAGATGAATTATTTTGAGCTGCAAAACATGTAAATATATATATATATATATATATATATATATATTGGTAACTCCATATATATAACATTAGTTAGAAGAAGTTATATATACCACAAAATATTGATATAATTATGTCTTTGCTTTGAATTTACTTTAACTTAGTCAAATGTTTACAATATAAGCTTTGTTAATTACCATGAAAATCTATATAACTAATCTTCCTATATATAGAGCCAAAGGCAATAATTAACTTCATATATATATATATATATATATATATATATATTGGATAAGATGAACACCATAGGCAACTTGCTAGGCAATAAAATACACAATACCTATACCTACTTAATATTAGTACTTTCTTCAGTTTGATTTAATTATTTTGTAGTGTGCATTAATATTAAAATTTGGACCAAATACTTTCAAAATTAAATAAATTATAAAATCATTTTCTATTGTCAATAATTAAGTAAATAAAATCTTAACTCTTTAGGTTATATATGATATACAAATTTTTTACTTTGATTTTTTTAAAAGAATTTTTTACTATGATTTTTAATTATGATAAATGTGATAAAAATGTCATATGATATATAACCAATATTAACATAGGATATTATAAAAAAATTATAAAAATGAACATGTGACATTATTCTAATTTAATATATGAAGAATTAATTAAAAATTTTAAAAATAATTGCTAATATCCATATCCATATCATATCATGCAAGTTTCATGGCCCCCAAAGTTATGGTGTGCCACTAAATGAAAAGAAATGTCACTTTATTTATTTTTTCTTCTGATCCAATATAATTATGGAAGAAAATGTCTCTTTACAATGTGGCATAGCCCCCAACCAAGGGCTAAACTTTTTAATCTGTTAAGTAATATTTATAATAATAATTTAGTAGCTAAGATTATTCCAAATTATTCCTTAGAATGATATGGGATTTTTAGGTGCCAACCTAGCCAACTGCTTTCCAACTTCATTGATAAATTAAGATTGTACTCGGGCACATGTTAGCACATGCAAGTTTTTGAAGCAAAAAGGGGAATACAAATTATGATCCATTTTTAGGTTTGCTTTTATTATGTCAACCTCTTGCTTGCTTAATCAATCACGGGTGCACTTTGCAAATAATAAAAGGAAAAATAATTTAATTTCTTTTCCTCCATATATGTTTATGTTTATAATGTTAGTCTTTTCATTTAATTAAGGTGTAAAACATGATTTTATTTGCTTTGATATGAAAAATATGATAAAGATAATGTACTTCTAAAACTCTTCTTTTTAAGTGAGAGAATGATGATCATACACAAGATTGTTATATTTATGTTTTCATGGAAAAGTATGATTACTCTTATAGCGTTTTTTTTTTTTTTGATCAAAGTGGTAATATTAATATAGACTAATTAAGTTGGAAAAATAACCAAAATTACTTATGCTATGCAATGCATTTTATTTGGAACTAACAATTTAATTAATTTCAAAAGTTTTTTTTTAGCTAATTAATTTCAAAAGTTAGTGTATTATAATTACAATTACAACGTAATAATAGAGAGATTATTTTCAACCAAATAAAAGAGAGGGGGAGATATAATATAATTTTAAACATAATACTATGCTTGAAAACTTGGCCCAGGACACTATGGCACATGCCATATTACACGCGTTGTAGCTACATTAAAATTATAGATTAGAAGAATAATATGATTGAAAGAATAGGTTAAGAAAAAGAATATACATGGATAAAATCATTTTTGATTGGTCTACTAGCAAACAAATTACAAAATTCTTACTTTCTTGGGTGTATTTGGGATTTTGTGAAAGTTGTCTTAGGGCAAATAAAGCCAAATTATCAGGATTCTTAACTATTTTATTTATTTATATTTAATTGGAAAATACTTAGTATTTTGGTTTAGCATATGATGTAGAAATAAATACTATATATATTACTAGATCCCATTTTGTTTGTTGGTGCAAAAAAAAAATTAACTCTTACATCAATAAATAGAAAGCCATTTGTGTTCAATTAATAAACTCATCCACCCTATAATATAAACATACATGATGACTTAATAACCTCATTCATATCTTCTTCAATTTTTTTTTTTAAATGAAGAAAATATGTGTTATAAGAAAAGGGTAAGCATCCTCTTCACTAGTGGAGAGGTCCACTCATTTTCTAAAGTCAATCCAACAGTTTTAGGTGAAAGTTGACATTTTGAAAGAGAAATTGAAATATCTAGTAGATACGTAATAATGGTTGAATTGATTTGGAAAAATCAGTGGATCTCTCTGTTAGTAGAGAAGATCCTTGCCCAGAAAGAAATTCTCTTGTTCGATGAGGTTTAATATCGTTCATTTTTTAAATGAATTGAGATTCAGTGCCCGTTTGACATAACTTAAAACTCTTCTGAAAAAGTCATTATGGAAAAAGCTTTAATTTAAAGCTTCTGTCTTTTAGTTCAAAAACAACTGAAAATCACTTCTGGATTTTCCGTTTGGTTAGCTTAAACTTTTTTCAGTAGATAAGCTGTTAAATAAGCTGGACCAAACGGGCTCGGAAGTGATTATCATGTATAATTTTTGTTGTTAATATAATTGTAGAAGAAAAATGAGTTATTAGTAAAAGATTGAAAACTTAAAAGAAAAAAATTACCAAAAAATAATACTCCTAATAATGTACTTACTTTTTTTTTGTTTTTTTGCATTAGCTAGCTCCTCTTAACTAACTAAAAAACCCTAGCCGCCTCTCCTCTTCCCTTCCTCTCTAGTTTTTCTTTTGAGATTGTTTGCTCCTCCTCCTTGACCATTATTTGTCAAGGGGGAGGAGGTATCTGATTTTTTTCATCTCCTTTTTTTCTTTGTTTTTTAAATAATTATAAGTCCCACAAATATTTAGATTTGTTTGGATTAATAGTGTCAAGATCTTTGGGTTTTTTAGTACGTTGAGTCAGTTTTTGAAGTCAGTCTAGTTTGTTTTTCTTAGTTTGCAATAGATTGAGAATTGTTAGACTTACGAATATGATGATTTTGCTTTTGATTTTCAAGTCAGTCAAAGGAGGTTCTCGAATCAGTCACTTTTTTCTCGCTGATAAAAACCTTGAGTTAGACAAAAACGAATGTGAAAGCGAAAGGGTGATGGGCATGACAAAGATCTATCAAGAAGGTTCGATATCTCGAATGATCGATAAGACGACTCGAATTCCAAATCAAGATCCAGATCCACAAGTGAGGAAGGAAGACATTTTTCAATTTATTATAATTTTGAGTTTTATTGATGTAATTTTATTTGAATGAATGAGAATTACATTTTATTTCGAAAAAAAATAATGTACTTAGTAGAAAAATCAAGAACAGCTTGAGGGAAGCCAATTAAAGCCAAGCCAAAGCCGAGCTGCAGTGCCGGCAGGAATGAGAAAACATTCTCTGGATTTGCTATTGAAAACAAAATCCCGACCCGACCGACGCCGACCCATGGAATCGGGGAGCGAATATATAGCTTTTTAGCTGATGTAATTAGAAGCGTGGATGGGGTAGAATCCAACGGTCAATATTAGATCAAAATCCCAAAGCGAAGAACATGTGGCGAGAGAGAAGGAACAAAAGCTGTCAGCCAGATCACCCTATCTTTTCTCATGGTGGTGGAAATGATTTCCCCCCTTTGGGATTTCTAAATTCTTTTTAATTTGTTCAAAATTTCATTTGCATTTCAAAAAATTCCCCTCAACTCCTCTCTCACTTCTCTGTAATATATAAATACCCCCTTTCTTTCTCTTCTTTCACTCTCTACATTTCCACACACACACAGGCCACCTCCAAGAGAGAAGAAGAGAGAAATCGGAATAAAAGCGTCGTCGTTTTCTGCTTCTTCTTCCACTCTCTCTTTCTCTCTCTCGTCAACTTTCAGACTCTTCCTCGCTTTCTCTCATCAAAAGGTAAATCTGTTTAATCTGTTTTCGCTTTCTCTCTGAATCGCGTCCGATCTGTTGATTTTGATGTTTTTGCGATGATTGAACTGAGATCTAGAGTTCTAGATGTTTCTGTAGCGTTTTAGAGAGTTCGATTTAGCTTGATCTGCTTCTTTTTGTATCTGGATCTTTACTTAAGCTTGATCTGCTTCATTACATTTGCGATTGCTATGTAGATCTTCTGATAATTGGTTTCGATGACTTTATTTTGAACTTGATCTTCTTTTTAACTTGTATAGATTAGTGCATTCTTTGTGTATTTGATGATTTTCGAATGCTTTTTTTTTGTTAAGGTGAAAAATAGGCTTCAATCTCGATCTTTATTTCGTTAGATTATTGATTCAATTGTAGTTCATCGAGTTGTAGAGTAGCTTGCTTGGATGCTGTGTAATGAATGCTGTCTAAGTTTGGAGCTGATTAAATTTGGTCGTGCCACTGCAGTAGCTAAAATTTGATGTATCTAGCTTGCTAGGATACTAAATAGTTCTATTAAGTTATAGGATTTGATTTGTTGACTTTAATTTTGCTTGTTTTAGACTAGTTGAAAGGGCATAGACTCCTACTCACTATCTTAATTCTTGTTTTCAGTATAGTAAAAGATGGCCGATGCTGAGGATATTCAGCCCCTTGTCTGTGACAATGGAACTGGAATGGTGAAGGTTAGTTGATTTGTGAACTGGAGTTTTGTTCCCCTTCATTGTTTTGTTCTTTATGTAAAATGTGACTCTTTATTGTGATTAATCTGAATGTGTTTTAATCATGCAGGCTGGTTTTGCTGGCGATGATGCTCCCAGGGCAGTTTTCCCCAGTATTGTTGGTCGACCCCGACACACTGGTGTCATGGTTGGTATGGGTCAGAAGGATGCCTACGTAGGAGATGAGGCTCAATCTAAAAGAGGTATCCTTACTTTGAAGTATCCCATTGAGCACGGTATTGTCAGCAACTGGGATGATATGGAAAAGATCTGGCATCACACATTCTACAATGAACTTCGTGTTGCTCCTGAGGAGCACCCTGTTCTTCTCACTGAGGCACCTCTCAACCCCAAGGCCAACAGAGAGAAGATGACCCAGATCATGTTTGAGACTTTTAATGTACCTGCCATGTATGTTGCTATTCAGGCCGTCCTCTCATTGTATGCTAGTGGTCGTACAACAGGTTTGTGGAAATTGAGCATCTTGAAATGTTTTTGTAGTTTTAGATCTTTCCGAATCAAGCTATAACTGAATTATCTCCTTATTGCAACAGGTATTGTGCTGGATTCTGGTGATGGTGTATCTCACACCGTGCCAATCTATGAAGGGTATGCCCTTCCACATGCCATCCTTCGTCTAGATCTTGCTGGTCGTGATCTCACTGATGCCTTGATGAAGATTCTTACTGAGAGAGGTTACATGTTCACCACCACTGCCGAACGGGAAATTGTCCGTGACATGAAGGAGAAGCTTGCCTATGTGGCCCTGGACTATGAGCAGGAACTTGAGACTGCCAAGAGCAGCTCTTCTGTTGAGAAGAACTACGAGTTGCCTGATGGTCAAGTTATTACCATTGGAGCTGAGAGATTCCGTTGTCCAGAGGTCCTCTTCCAGCCATCTCTCATCGGGATGGAAGCTGCTGGCATCCACGAGACTACTTACAACTCTATCATGAAGTGTGATGTGGATATCAGGAAGGATCTTTATGGTAACATTGTGCTCAGTGGTGGTTCAACTATGTTCCCTGGTATTGCAGACCGTATGAGCAAAGAGATCACTGCCCTTGCACCAAGCAGCATGAAGATTAAGGTCGTTGCACCACCAGAGAGAAAGTACAGTGTCTGGATTGGAGGATCTATCTTAGCATCACTTAGCACCTTCCAGCAGGTGAAGTATTTTTGTTATGTTTGGCTCATATTTCAGTTTTGCATTAGCTGGTTTTCCATGACTGACATTCTTTCTTTACCTGTTACATCAGATGTGGATTTCCAAGGGCGAGTATGATGAGTCTGGTCCATCCATTGTCCACAGGAAGTGCTTCTAAATTTCATAAGTGCTTTGATGGTGAGTTACATTTTCCATTTAGTTGGCTTTTTTGTGTCCTGTGTCAAGTGAACTCAAAGTCTAGCTGATGTGGGGAAGCGTTGAAGGTGGGGGGATCATTGAAGGAGGGTGTACTTTGATGTTAATGTAATATATAAGCCTTTCATCTGTCGTGACCTTTGACGCTCGTTGGTGTCACCGCGATTGAGATGCTGGCCCTCTTGATATGGTGGTGGGCAGACAAGTGGTGCTCAATTCCTTCCTATCCATGCATCTTTCAACCATGTTGCTTAATAGGATGTTTGTAGTTGGAGAGTGATTGTGATGCTTCTTTCTTCTATTTTCTTAAATTTTCATATTCAAGGTTCTTTTTTTTTACCCTGAGAACATTAATGTTAATAGCTATTGTACGAGAAAATTTAAATTAGTGTCAGTTTGCGGTCATAAACTTCTATTGAAATTATATTTGATACTTGGTTTTGAAATCTTATGATGAATTCTTTTTCTATGCTCAATTCTCAGTCAGCCCTTTTGTGATTACAATGGGAAAACTTCAGAAATGTGCATGTGATGATTCGAGACTATTTACTGTTTTTATTTTTAACGTAACTTCGAAGGCATCTTTGGGGAATTGGTTGCAAAGGCATAAAAATTCGAGTTGTCAATGAATCAGAATTGTATTGGCAGACATTTACTGGCACGGCATTGCAGCTGGAGCCCAGTGTAAAGTTTTGAATGATTACTAACAAACAATAGCACGAAGGGTTGCTTGCTTCATCATTAGATTCTTCGGCAAAATTTGAAATGATTTTGGTCTCATTGCCTTTTAATTGGGTTTGAGGAGAGGAAAAGGAAAAAAGTGAACTAAAAAAAGCTTTTGGTTCCGATGGCAATTTCACCGTCGATTGGCATAGGTGATCCTTGAGGAGGCAAATCTAGTATTTTTTTCACCTCAGATTTTAACAGGAATGCAATGATGAAAATTTGTACAAAAGCAATGCTAATAGTACACATCTCAATTTTGTTCAATGATAGACTTCTTTTTTTGGGTGAATAATGATAAACTTCACAACCTACTAAACTCGATTATCATGACCAAGTGGTAAAAGTATTAA
Organism: Corchorus olitorius; assembly: GCA_001974825.2. Taxonomy (NCBI): domain Eukaryota; kingdom Viridiplantae; phylum Streptophyta; class Magnoliopsida; order Malvales; family Malvaceae; genus Corchorus; species Corchorus olitorius. The sequence continues at coordinate 75,439 of AWUE01017966.1, read as the reverse complement.
GCTCAGTCTAATCTTGACGGATTTGGCTCAGATTGCAACTTGGGATGGACTATTTTGACTGTCACCTCTGGTGCTCATGTCTAAGTTGGAAGATGATATCTCGGGACGTCCTTCCTTAAGGAACTAAATCCTTATTAGTCTTATGTACTAAAACAAAATTCTATGATTTACACTAGAATTTTTTAGTAATTTTTTGAAATTAGAAATACAGAATATGGATTACCAAGAAAAGCAAAAAAAACAAAATATGGAAATAATATATTTATTGATAAAAAAAAACCGTTGATTTTGGGCTGAGCCAGACTTAAGCAAAAGGATTCTAAATCCAAATTCAATTTAAATTGGGCCGGGTTTTTCAAGCGGTTTAATTTAGTTAGCAGTTGAACTGAAGCGCGGACATGTTGAGTTTGCCTTTCGCCTCCCGCAAAACCCTGTGTAAACCCTGGGCACATTAACAAGCAGGCAGCCATACTTTTTTCCCCCTGAAACTGGAAGCTACCATCGTGCCTGACTTATGACCCAACTTTTGAAAACTCTTCCTCACTTTCGAACCCAGAAAGAGAGATCTCTCTTCTTTCTTCCCAATCTTTTAATCGATTCCAATCCAATTAACTCCTTTCTGTATTTTACTTGTTTGAGACTTGAACTGGTTTTGTTACTTCCAAGCTCTTTTCCTGCTGGTACTTGCAAAAATTGTCTCTTTGTTTTTGTTTTCATCCATATTTGATAGTCTTCCATTTGGGTATTTGATGGTTTTTTGTTTGTTTAGATGTTGGGACGGTCCTTGCGGAAGATACGACCGACACTTTGGGCTTTTCCGAGTTACTTTCCCGCTGCTGTTAAACAGGTTCTGTTCTGTGATTTGTCTCTCCATTTTTCTGTTTTTTGATTCATTATTTCTTGAAGAGCTATGTTTTATGAGAAAAGAAATAAGAAGTGAGCTATTATTTCTTCAATCATTGTTTGTAGTTTGTACCTAGATGCAATTTTTGCTCTTTTTTGTTAATCCTTGGAGCAAAAGGCAAGAAATAAGAATAAGAAGCAAATGTTACCTTCAAGATAAAGATAAGCTGAAATTGTTATAACATGTTTTTTTTCCCCAACAGATGCACTATGCTCTTGACCAATTAACTTCCAGTTCATCCGATGAGCAAGAAATTGTCAGTGTTCCAGATAAAATTCGGTACGGCGACCAGTTCTTTGAATTAGATAGAGTGGAAGTTGTTCAAACTTTGAATAGTTTTATAAAACAACCCGATAAGGCATTGTCATTTTTTAACCAATTGAAAGAAAGTGGGTTTTCTCATGATGTTTGTACATACACTGCTATTGTGAAAATATTGTGTCATTGGGAGTTGAACAGAAAATTAGATTCTGTGTTGTTGGAAATTATTAGGGAAGAGAAATGTTTAGGTTTTGACGTTATGGATTTGTTTGAAGCTTTTGAAAAGGGGCTTGAGGGAGAAGGCTCAAAATTGTTGGTTCGGTTGTCCGATGCGTTGGTTAAGGCATATGCTAGTAATGGAATGTTTGATGAAGCTATTGACATCTTTTTTAAAAGTAGAAGACATGGATATGTTCCGAATATATTTTCGTTTAATTTTCTTATGAATCGTTTGATTCAGTATGGGAAAGTTGATATGGCCATAGCTATATATCAACAGTTGAAGAGACTTGGACTGGAGCCAAATGATTATACTTATGTCATTCTAATTAAGGCACTTTGCAAAAAGGGTAATTTGGAGGAAGCAGTCGATGTCTTCCGAGAGATGGATGAAGCAGAAGTTATACCAAATACCTTTGCTTACACAACTTATATTGAAGGGCTCTGTATGCATGGCAGGACAGATTTGGGTTATGAAGTGCTTAAAGCATGGAGGGTGGCTAATGTTCCTCTTGATCCCTTTGCTTACAGTGTTGTGATTGAAGGGTTCTGTAAGGAGATGAAATTGAATATAGCTGAAGATGTCTTGATTGATGCAGAAAAACATAGGGTTGTTCCTAATGTGTTTTCTTATGGTGCCTTAATAAGAGGATACTGCGAATGCGGGAATATAGTAAAAGCTTTGGCTGTTCATGATGAGATGTTGTCAAAGGGTATCAAAACAAATTGTGTGATTGTGACCATGATTCTTCAAAGCCTGTGTCAGATGGGCCTGGATTTTGTAGCCGTAAATCAATTTAAGGAGTTTAGGGACATTGGGATATTTCTTGATGAGGTTTGTCACAATGTTGTGGTTGATGCTCTCTGCAAGGCAGGAAAAGTGGAAGAAGCTGTAGAATTGCTTGATGAGATGAAGAGGAAACAGATTTCCCCCGATCTTATTAACTATACCACTTTGATCAATGGATATTGTCTTCAAGGTAAACTCGAAGATGCATTGGATTTGTTCGAAAAGATGAAGGAGAATGGCCATGAGCCTGATATCGTATCTTACAGTGTACTTGCTGGGGGCCTAGCTAGAAATGGCCATGCACGAGAGGCAGTCAGTCTTTTGAATTATATGGAAGAACAAGGTTTGAAACGTAATACTGTCATACACAACGTGATCATTAAAGGCTTATGTGTAGGAGGTAAGGTGAAGGAAGCTGAAGCTTTTTTAGATAGTTTGCCAGAAAAGTGTCTGGAAAATTATGCTGCCTTAGTTGATGGCTATTGTGAAGCAAGTCTAACAAAAGAAGCCTATAAATTATTTGTTAAGCTGTCTAAGCAGGGGTTTTTAGTGAAAAAGGCTACTTGCTCAAAACTCCTTAGTAGCCTTTGCACGGAAGGTGATAGTGGCAAAGCTCTGAAACTACTCAAGATAATGTTCTCTTTGAATGCTGAACCTACCCAAATAATGTACAGTAAGCTCATTGGTTCATTTTTTCAAGAGGGAAATTTGAGAGATGCCCAGTTATTGTTTAACGCTATGATTGAGAAAGGGCTAATACCTGATCTAGTTATATACACAATAATGATAAATGGCTACTGTAAGATGAACCTTTTACAGGAAGCATTGGATCTTTTCAATGATATGAAGGAGAGAGGGATTGAACCTGATGTAATCACGTATACAGTCTTGCTTAACAGCCATACAAAAGTAGATTCGAGGTCTCGTTCCACTCCTGATATGACACAGAACAAAGATGTGAAAATAATAGATGCTTCAACTTTTTTGAGTGAAATGAAGCACATGGGGGTAAAACCTGATGTTGTTTGCTATACGGTTTTGATTGATCAGTACTGTAAGACAAACAATCTTCAGGATGCAATTAGGATCTTTGATGAAATGATTGATAGCGGATTGCAACCTGATAATATGACCTATACAGCTCTCATATCTGGCTATTGTAAAAGAGGATGTGTAGAGAAGGCTGTAACTCTTGTTAATGAAATGTCAAGTAGGGGCATAGAGCCAGATACTTGTACCATGTTAACTTTGAATCGTGGTATCTTGAAAGCCAAGAGAGTTGTGAGAAGTAAGTATCTCTGTGACTCAAGCGGGTGATTTAGCAAAATAATTTGTCATTCAATTGTTTACTGACTGGTTTTCACTGTGCTTTATTGCAGGGTAGAAATGCTCATACAAGAGCTGTACCTTATTTGTATATTGAACCTGGCCTATTAGTATGTGGCAGGCCTGAAGAAGGATTGCTTCATCGCTGTGCGAATAAAATTTATTTGCCTTTTCAGAACTCAGGTACTGAAACCATGCAGGTGATATTTTAGCACTTGGTATGAGCTTGTATTGGTCTTCTTCATATATGAGTATTCATTTTGGTTCTCCGTTTATCTGTTGGGAATTGGATGATGATGATGCAAAAAGTAGTATTAGAGGTTAGTGTATTAAACTGGCTAATACATAAAGGGATAAGGCATTCTTTCTATTCATCTTGTTTACTTTCTATGTAAACATTTGATTCTTCAAAATATGCACTTATGATTATGGTTATGTATCCTCTTGGTCCATCTAATGATTCAATATGCTGAACTTTTTGCAATAACAATTACTTGTAGCTTGAGGATGTGAATTGCCCAGCCTTAAAATGTCCTGAGCCTTTGTAATCAGGAGTACGCGCTGCATGCCTAAACGGCTATACTGCTTAATTATTATGATTCTGAACTAGTTAATGTATTACTTTTTTGTTTAGACCAAAAGGATTTCTTCACTTTTCATATCTTTTTGAAACTTTTGTCTATTGCCTTGTATTTCATGCTTTCTTTTTGGCACCTGTATTTCATACTTCTTCTTGGGATTATTTTTCTCAGGACAGTTCTGTGGTTCAGCTTCTTTCTGGAACGTCATAGATGATAAAGCAGCTCCAACGATGCTCTGAAGATTTTCAAAAAGAGTAGCATCATTGGAATTGGTCCAATCCACAAAGAAAGTTCTTCAGTTTTGACAATCTGCAGCATCCTCTAGTGGTTAGTTTTTACTTCTTTTCTGAACTTATCGGACCTTTCTTTTCTCAACTCCAGCTGCAACAGTACTAATCCTTTTCATCAGATCTAGAAGTGCAGATCAGAGACTCATATTATGTATTGCCCCTGTAACAAGTCATCGACCAGCCAAAGACCAAAGCAACATAAGAGAGGAGGTTTCTTCTTCCTGAAACCAACTTGAAACTCCAAAGAGGGATATGAAGGCAATCACCTGCATTTTAATAATTGAAGAACCACATAAGTCAGGTTGAGAAGTCAGAAGCTCCTTTTCACTTGGCCGTCCTGGAAACCCAGACAGCAAACACTTCATCTTCTACTTTTGGGTAGCAGTGTTCACATGGATTTCATATTCAGAGACTGGAACTGGTGCTGAAGAGATCAAATGCTGGAGATTTTACCCCTGAGTATGCTGGAGATCAAGCTGCTGCCAACTCTTGGAAAATCTTTGTTGGCCATCAATAACTGAAGAAGCTCGCATGGTTAGAACTTTGCTTGCTATAAACTTCTAAGGTTTGATTATTCTATGGTTTCATCTTGTATTAGATGATAACTGCTTATCTTTCGCTGCATTTCAATATGCTAAATATAGCAGAAAACCTAATGTAGTTAAATGCAGGCCTTGTAGTAGTATAGTAAGTTCCTATAGCATTAATATTGACTAGATCCAACTGCCTTCTGCTTTCCAGGAATCCTTCCATCTATTGATGTAATTAATTTCATTTTAGGTGCATCATGGTTCAAAACTTCAAATGCTGAACATCAACTCTTAAATCCAATGGAAACTTTTGTTCAAGTGAATTGCACCCTGTTTTTTGGTTTCTGGATCATGGATGAATGAAAATTGAAAACGTATAATGAAATGAACTCACTTTTGAAGGCTTTCCTCTATAAGGATGAGCTTTATAAATTACTAGGTGCAAACCCCGAAACCCGCCCTGGCCCTGCGCTGTGGGTGCATTAAATTTTTTTCAAGTGACTGCTTAAGAAAAATTATGTTATTAGTGGTCATTGAAAGATAAGTTAGTTTTTTCTTTAGAAAAAGAAGCTATAAAGGGGAGAACATGGCCGAAGCAAATTGGAAAAGCTAAAGGAGCCCACCAAAAAATTAATGATAAGTGAAGACAATTTGCTGACTATGTTAAGAGTCCGTTGTAGTCTAGTTGGTTAGGATACTCGGCTCTCACCCGAGAGACCCGGGTTCAAGTCCCGGCAACGGAAATTCAGTTTTTTGCTATGGATTTATTGGTGGGGCAATCATGGTGAGCATAAATCTCCGGCATACCGCAAATTTGACATGGAGCCGGACCAAAGCTTTTTGCTCGTTCCATTAACATAAACAAAAACAAAAACAAATTGAATGGCTTGATTTTAGAAGGCCAAAAAATAAAATAAGGCTTGATTTTATTGCCCCTGGGGATCGGTTAAGTTGTACATTCCTAAACACTGCTACTCACCATAAATGCAAAAGCTTAGTAATGGAGAAATTAATCCATGCTGACGAAGTACCAATAGTTACTGTTCATCTTTCTATAATTCATAAGTAGGGTTCAAACTTAGAAAAATACAAAGTATCTAAACTATATCATACAAAATTCTAACATAGCACTCGGTCCGTAATTCTCTCCAAACAGAGCAAATATTGACCAAACCATAGCTCTGAAGAAGCCTATTTAAGACGTCAGCAATCGAGACGATATCCATTCACAGATTCCTTCATGCAGCTTGTTTACTTGACTTCATAAGTTCTATGAATTCCTTAAAAGCTGCAGCAAGAAACAACTTGAATTAAAAAAATCATCTTTGTTAGAATAGAAAGATCAAAATTGTGTGTAGGAAACAAAGTTCTTACAGCCATCTGAATCATGGGGTCCTGGGGATGCTTCAGGATGATATTGAAGAGACATGATATTCAAAGCAGGATATGCAAGACCAGCACAGCTTCCATCATTAAGATTAATATGAGTAACTTCCACACCCTCAGGGAGTGATGCAGGATCAACTGCATAATTGTGATTCTGCCAAATGATAAAATTTGAAGGTAAATCACAATTCAAAAGATACAAGTGCAAGTAAAAAACGTGCAGGAAGGGGGGTTGCATGGAGTGGGTTTGTTCATCCCAAGTAAATTTCACCCATGCTGATAATATAAAACATGTACCAAAGAGATATATACGAACTAATTATTAATGCCATCTAAATACAGAGGTTAGTTAAACACACCTGAGCACTAATCTCAACACGACCATTGCGAAGGTTGCGGACAGGATGATTTCCCCCATGGTGACCAAACTTCATCTTAAAGGTTTTACCACCCAAGGCCTGTCCAAGCAACTGATGGCCCATGCAAATTCCAAAAACAGGAACTTTTCCAAGGATTTCCTTTACTGTTTCCACAGCATAAGGAACTGCAGATGGATCTCCAGGACCATTGCTGAAAAGAACTCCATCTGGGTTCATCTTGAGGGTTTCAGCTGCTGGCCATGTGGATGGGACAACAGTGATTTTACAGCCATAAGATGCTAAGCGGCGAAGGATATTATGCTTGATCCCAAAATCATAGGCAACAACCTTCAATTCATAAAGAAATTGAGAAGTGTAAGAGCAGACACATGGTGAGATTCTAAAAGGCTACAACTTAAAACTTTGAAAACTAATACTAACTCTGTAAGTCTCTCGATCTCTTTCATCGGAGTTGAAGTCCCAGTCTGGTTTTGTTTTATCAACCCACTCATAAGGGGCATTGCAGGTAACCCCACTTATCAAATCAACACCTGCAAATAAATACAAAAATAGTATGATGGCTTATCAGTTTAAAAATGCTCATAACATTCAAAACAGATTCATTTGTTCTTACCTACGATGTCCCACGAACGTGACATTTCTAAAAGTTCTTCATCTCTTTTAGATTGTTCTGTGCTCAAAACCCCAATAAGACTTCCATCTTGCCTCAACCTACGTGTGATTGCACGTGTGTCAACATCATCTGCCATTACAGGAAAGCAAATCAAAAGAGGTCAAAACTATGCCCAAAGAACAAACTTTTTATGGTGTATCTTATAAGTTTAAGCATTATACTATCTAGGTATCCAGCGCCATATGTACAACTTACAAATTCCCATAATATTTCTTTCTGCTAAGTAATCACCAAGGGTTTGTGCACATCTCCAATTTGAAGTACTGCAAACATTTAATGAACATATGATAGACATGAGCAAACATGTTGTGCCAGTGCTGTGGATACCATAATCTATGAAACTAAAAGGCATATGAAACTTACGTAATACTTAGACTTCTGATCACTAGTCCAGCAAGAAAACACTCTCTTGCTTCTTCATCATCTGATGGAGTACAAATCAACATTAGATCATATATAGTTTCCAAACATACCGAGTTACAAGAATTCAGTTGTAAAATTCTCTTACCGAAATTCACTCCAGTGTTGCCAATATGTGGATTGGTCATCAGGACAAACTGACCAGCATAACTAGGGTCTGTTAGAATTTCCTGATACCTGCATAGGAACAATTATATTTTGGCAATGATTTAGACTTTGCATACATAAATAAACTTCATTTTCCAAAGTCCACATATTGTACCATATGGTGAGAAGGAAATAAATCTGTAACTTAGATGATTCAAGCATATTGTTGGAATTTCACTTTGCATTTTAACACAAAAGCTAAGGCAATAATCTCAACTAGAAGAAGCATACCCCATCAAATTTTCTATAGAAACTTAAATTTCAAGTATCATTACTATATAGAATCTTACCCTGTTAAAGAAGTGTTGAAGACCACTTCACCGACTTGGGTTCCAGAGGCACCAAAAGATTTAGCCCTCCAAATAGAACCATCTTCAAGAACCAGCCTAGCATCTGCAACCTTCCATGGTCTCTCCGCCAACCCTGAAACCACCCCATAACCAAAAAGTTTCATACTATTGTTTCAAAACTACACATTAACTGAGAAAAAAGAGACAAAATTTAAAAGGAGAAATGGAATAAAAGAAGTTTACCAGTGGCGGCACCATCGGAGGAAAGATTGAGGGAGCATCTGACAGGAAAAAGTCGAGGTTTTGAGGAAAGTTTAGGAGGATTCTGAGGAAAGCAAATAGATGGGTTGTTAATGAGTGAAAAATCCATTGCTTTCATCCCCATTTTTGCTCCTACTTTCCTTTCTGTCTGAGCACTGAGTTAAAGACAGCTAAACGATGGCTGCTATGAAGAAGAGTGATGAAAGCTGCTCTCTCTCAGTTACTTACAAAAAGCCTTTTGTCGGGTTTTTGTTAACCTATTGGGCTAATGGGCAGCTATCAAAATTATTAAAATGGGCTTAAAATGGCCCGACAATATGGGCCATTAGTGGGTCCGGGTCGGGACTCCGACTCCAACGCTTCCAATTAGGTTTTATCAAATCCGCCGGAGGGCGGAGTCTCTGTAACTCTTTTTCTGATAAACCCAAAACCTCTGTTTCTTTCATTTTTCTCAGATAAAAAGTACCCAAAAAAAAAAGCTTTTGAATTGCTATTCCCTTTTCATTTCTCTGATAAACCCATAAAGCACTATAGAAAACTATGATCCGTATCGTGAGAAATCCGAAACCTTTAGCAACATTAAGTCACCAACTCCTGCAACGCTGCACCGTTAGCGGGACCGCCAAGGGCAAAGCCAAAATCAAAGGCGGCCAGACTTTAAAACGCTCGAAGATTGCAACTAAAAAGGGAAAAGGCGCTGCAGTCGATGACTCCCTGAAAGGTGTCCGAGTCGAAGACGAAAAGCAAAAACTTTACGAACAATGCCTTAACGCTCCAACGCCAGTCCGTTACCTCCCTCCAAAGGAGCGAGCCCGGGAAGCCGAACGGGAAAAAATGGGATTAATAAGCAAAGAGCGGCAACGGGAGCTGGATATTTTGAAGAAAGGAGGAAGAAAGGCAATGGGTGTTCCTGATGAGCCTGTGATAATGGGGACTCCCGGGCTGGATTTGATTACACTTGGCATTGTTGATGCTGATAAGATACCCAAATACGAGCTGACGGCGGAGGATGGCCAGAGATTGGCTAAGGAGTATAGTAGGGTTTTGATGAGGAAGCATAGAGCAAGGCAGGCGGCTGAGACTAATTTGTTGAATATGAAAAAGGCGGCGATTGAGGCTTTGCCGGAGAAGCTTAAAGAGGCGGCTTTGGTTCCGGATTTTACCCCATTTCCGCCTAATAGGTTTATGGCGACTTTGACTCCTCCTATTGAAGGGTATAAGGAGAAGCTTGCTGAAGCGGCCAGGAAAAGTTCCGTGAAGCAGAAGCTTAGGTGAAGCCTAGATGGAAGGGTAAGTTTGTTTCTTTCCTCCGTTTTAAGTTTTAAAATTATGAATTAGGTTCTTGATGGATTGTTAGGTGTTCTTGATTAAAGGTTGATTTTTTTGTTTTTGGTGAATCTAGAAGCTGCATTTTCTTGATTCAGTTAAGAACCAAATATGAGTTAGTTGTGTTTGTTTGATATTAAGCTATGCATCACTTGACCATTCTGAACTAGTTTGATTAAGAGTTGAAATCGACCTTTAAGTTTAGAAACACTTTGATTTTGGATTAGAATGGTTTCACAATTTTCGTTTCCAAACTCAATTAGCCAATTACATATCAGGAGCTTTTTTGATGGCTGGACTTATCAATTTATCAAAGGTTGAGGTGATATATCTGTAATTGATTCTTTTTACTCATCGCACTGGATAACTTCCAACCTAGAGTATCAAAATATAGGTTGGGAAAGAAAGGGCTCTGGTATCCAAGGCTACAAGATGCCTTTTGTGACTGATTTTGAATCAAAGATGTTTCAGTGCATACTTGATAACTTTGTTTGAAACAACTATTTTGCAATGTTTCCAAGGACTTAAAACAAGGTTTACTTGAATTGAAATGGTGCGTTGTTGGATCACTAGTTCTTAAACTGCCATATGGAAATGAAGTTGTGTTTTGTAAAAGTTTTTCCTGCTCTGGATGTGTTCGAATGAGAACAGCCAACTTTTGGTGCTTAAGATCAGTCATGTTGGCATATTAGATTCTCATATTATATTGGTATCTTGTTGTCCAATCAGACTTCCAATTTGAGAGATTTTTAAATAGCTATTCCTTTTCCATTTACCTTATGGACTAGATGTCTCTGGTTTTAAAGGATGGTAAAAATTTGTTGAATATGTTAATAATCCAAATATAACATGCATTTTTTACTCATAAAGTGTTCATGAGGAGCGCTATTTTTGATGTAGAAAAGAATTATCCTTATGAATGTGTCTCTGATGTTAAGGTACCTCCACAGTGTGTTTACTTGATTCATTAATTGGTAGCTTGCAAAGACTTTCGGTCCTGTATCAGTATTTTTGCTTTTTCTCGCCTGCTTGCTATTCTTGCATCACTGCAATTTGGAATTTCAATCCATATAGTTGCTTGTTTTAGTGAATACTATCTTTTGGTGACTCTAGGATCTTTTTGCGGGTGCAGCCGGGAGGGACGAATGTACTTATGAAACTGATGATCCATTACAGCTGCTGTGTAGTTTGATTTTCTCTTATGGCAGACAGTTTCCAAGAGAACTTATTGATGTCCTATTTTTTCTGGTTCAACATTGGAACTGCCTTTGTTCAATGTGTTTACAATGATGTCTATCAGGAATTGTATGCAATAATCTGATGGCTCAAATTGATGCTGTTCTTTTTACCGAATTTTGGCATTAAATGAAAACCAAATTGTTGTTTTAACTGTTGTTTTACCATTCAGAGAATCAGATATCAGTTGACAAGAGTTAGAGGGGCATGTTGTTAATGTTAGCTAAGCAGGGTAGCCTGAATTCGAAATTAAGCAATAATATTTCTTTCCTGACGTGTTTAATGATTCTCATTTCCATTTTGCTTGAACATTAAAGAATTCCATTTCAAGAACCAAGAGTTATATTCTAAGTTGAGGGATGAAATTGACCCAAAGTGCCAAGTAGAGGGACTAAATTGATCGGTTTTTTAGTAGAGGGACGAAATTGATTTTTTTATGAAAGTAGAGGGACCTGCCAGGTATTTGGACATTACAATTTGTTCACTTTGTGTCTGGATTAAGAGGAACACGCAAAGAGAAAAACAAATTATTAAGATTATAATGGACAATTATTTCACTTTCTCCATTTTCTGAGCTATATTTACCTATTATTACTTGCAATTCTAATTTCTAAGTGATCTTAATTACACCTTTTGCTTTTAAAATTTTATACAACCAAATATATATTGTCCTTAATAGACTCTATATATGAAATGAATTAATGATCTTAAAAAGAATATAGAAGATGAAAAAAATTAAATAATTTTCAGTACCCGCTCCTTTCGACTTGGAGAAGATGCCTTGGAGTGATCAGGTTCTGTTGAGAATCTTTTAGTCTCAGCTTTTAGAGTTACTAGTAAAGTAATGGTCAATTAGTTAAACATAATTAATAGGCAAAACTTTCTATATACTGAAAAACCAATTGTAGAATAATGTTTACGAGGTTTAAGAGGTTTCAGGTTTAGTGCTTTGCTATCATGCATTTTAGGTTTATTCATTCACATCACGTTTGGTTCGCTTGCATTACCAATTCGTTACGGCCTAATTCGGTTTGGGCCCACTTTTCATGCGTTTGGTTCACAAAGTCCACCGAATTGTAAATTCCTTTGCAGGCCTTTTTCCTTGTGTACTCGTAATTACAAATCTGAGCATCACCCTCTAATTTGTAATTCAGTATATCTCGCAATCGATAAAGCCATTTATTTCCAAAATTGTCCTTCATTCTCCTCTTAAGTTAGGTCATCCTTACTTTAAAATCTCTTCTCTTCTGTTACATAGAAAGCCGGAAATCTCATGGAAGCTTGCTGCCAGCCATTATTCTATCAAACCACACAAAGCCAGCGATCTTGCTCCCGAAACAAACAGCAATGGGTTTTCTAATTTGTTTCCTTTCCTCTTGAACGAAATTTTACAAAAATTATCTTTATTCAGAAAAACAAACCATTTCTTCCATGGCTTCAACTTCCCAAAGTACTGTGTCAGATTTAGGCGAAAATTTGAATAGTGCTTCTACTTATTAATCAGATCTAATCCTAAAGTCAATGAATTTGGTGATTTTTGGAGAGAGGCTGCAAGGAGGGGAAACAAGATTGTTAATCGACATAAACCCTCTCTTTATTTGATACAAAGATAAGTTAGACCCAAAATGAAGCAGTATAAGGGAGACAACAAAAACAAATGGTGATTTTCAGGTGAGGTTTACGTTATGACTTTGGTTTTGAGCCATTTAGATCTAGAAAAATAGATTGTGATTTGGATAAATCCAACAGTGGAAACGTGAAAATGGGGACTTGAAGATGTGATTTGAAGGTTTTTTTGTTACGATTTGGAGCTTCGGAGAAGGTACACACTGCGGCGGTAGGTGGAGAAGATGAATAAATATGGCTGATTTCTAGGTTTGGGAAGAACATCTTGAAGGGTATTTTAGTTATTTTAATATTAACTCATGTGTTATTCCTATTGAATTCATCCCAACTAAAGCCCATCAACCAAACCAATGAATTAGAACTCAATTCAATTCCGGCCTTATGCAATTCCCATCGAATTTGAATTCAATTACAGCTTTTTTCAATACATTGAACCAAACATGCCATCAGAGTTTGCTATATGACCAGAAAATTTGACCCGAAATTTGGTCCTTCATGATGTGTTATACGATTGGTTCAACAAATTGGTCCCACCACGATTTAAGTGGGGTTTTGCTACAAAACATGGGATAACCTCCACATAACACATCATTTGGAATAAAATTCTGATCAATTTTTCTAGGGTTTTTCTGGTTGTTTAAAATTTTTCGTTCATTAAATATTACACATGTTTTTTTTTTCTTTTGGTATCAAGTCATTTTGTTACAAAGTAGTTGGCTTTCCTTCTCACATTAAAAGCAAATTACGTGAATATTTCTCATTTGATATCCACAAATTAATAAACAGGTCCTGATAGAAATTTTGTTTTAGGTTCAATCATATGATGATTTGTTTAATTTGAGTGAATGGAGACAACAATCCCCACCTTAGGGCCAACTGAACATAATAAAGACAAGTCCTCCTTCCTCGAACTTGGCAACCAAGAATTGCAAGCCGACTTAGATATTTTTTCATGCATTAGATTAGGTTTGTTCATTAAATATTACACATGTTTTTTTTCTTTTGGTATGATCAAATCATTTTGTTATAAAGTAGTTGGCTTTCCTTCTCACATTGAAAGCAAATTACATTAATATTTCTCAATTTAATTTGATATATATCCACAAATTAATAAACAGTTTCTGATAGAAATTTTGTTTTGAGTTCAATCATATGATGATTTGTTTAATTTGACATTATTAATTATACTGTTTAATCGATTTTTTTTTGCATCAAAAAAGCAAATATTGATATGGCGAGTTTTGTAAAACTTTTGAATCAAACCATTATACTCTTAATTTTTCAAATATACTATGCAAAGGTTAATTTTAACTTACATCGACTTATATGAACATGTTTTTCATATGTAAAGGACCAGCACAGTGTAGTCACTGTAGCTACAATAAAGATCGAGGAAAGGGACAAGACAAGGTAAATATTCAGGAAAGGGATCAATAACTGTATATATTATGGATAGCTTTAGATGTAATGGAATAAAAATACTCTCTCCCATTTTTTGTGTTTCATTTGTACCTCATCCATCAAATAATGACACGTATACTCATTGGTTTAATCTATGCTATATATGAAAATACGAGTTCTGTAAAACTTTTGAATTGATTATTATATCTTTATTTTTTCAAATATACTATGCAAAGGTTAATTTACATCGACTTATATGAACATGTTTTTCATATGTAAAGGACCAGCACAGTGTAGTCACTGTAGCTATAATAAAGATCGAGGAAAGGGACAAGACAAGGTAAATTATTGAGGAAGGGATCAATAACTGTATATGGATAGCTTTTAATGTAATGGAATAAAAATACTCTCCTCCTATTTTTTGTGTCACATTTATGTCTCATCCACCAAATATCCGTCACGTGTATCCACCGGCTCTTTTGCTTGACTATATACTTTTATGTTATTTTTAGGAAGAAAAACAAGGAAAAACAAAGGACAATAGCTAATAAAAAGAATAAAATCTCCTGTTTATCCCCAAGATGGTTAATAGTAATACTAACAAAATATGGACAAAGTAACCAAAAAATAAATGAATTGCTACAAAACTGTACATGGCAACAGATTTATTTATTGAATCTCTGCCAAGGCTACTTTCTTCCTCATCAAGGGAAAAAAAAAGGATCATTTCCTTTTGCTGATGAGCATGTTTTTATGGTTTGATTATGACCAATTGCTACCAAAATCACTTGAAATTGAATGTTTATGGGGCTTTAATTATAATAATTTGCAAAAGATTAATGTATATACAGAGCTGGTAAAGAAAGATCCGTTTGTTGATAATTAAGTTACATTGATAATACTAGGAATCTGGATGAATATGTTTATCTTACATGGCCTAACTCAGATTAATTAATTAACCACGCATTTTGAATAGTCAAATAAAAACACCAGAAATGTCTATAAATACCCTCTCTTCATATTTGAATCCCATCAACCAACAAAAGAAATATATACTAGAAAAAAAAAATGAAGTTGTATGCTGTTTTTACATTATGTAGTCTGGCAATACTCTTGCTAGGAGTCTCTGCACAACAGTGCGGACACCAAGCAGGAGGTGCTTTATGTGCAAATAGGCTGTGCTGCAGCCAATGGGGGTGGTGTGGCACCACATCCGCTTACTGCGGAGCTGGCTGCCAGAGCCAGTGTGGCGGCTCACCCCCACCACCACCACCTCCTGGCGGCGGCTCACCCCCACCCCCACCCCCACCCCCTACCGGCGGCAATGATGTTAGCAGCATTATTACTCGAGCTCTTTTTGATCAAATGCTTAAACATCGAAATGATCCAAGATGTCCCAACAATGGATTCTATACTTACGATGCTTTCATTGCTGCTGCTCGATCTTTCAGTGGCTTTGGCACGACCGGAGACCTTACTACCCGTAAGAGGGAACTGGCAGCATTCTTGGGTCAAACATCTCATGAAACAACTGGGGGATGGCCTACTGCACCAGATGGCCCTTATGCATGGGGATATTGCTTCATTCGGGAAGTAGGCAACCCTGGAGACTACTGTGTTCCAAGTCAACAATGGCCTTGTGCTCCTGGCCAAAAATATTTTGGACGCGGTCCAATCCAGATCTCCTAGTAAGTATTACTATATTTATTTACTAGTTCATTTCAATTTGGCTAAAGTACCATCTTGCACGGATTGACGTTTTGAACTCTTAAATTTTTATATTTTGAACTCATTGCAAGATGTTTTTATTTTGGAACCACGTTGCACCTTCTGTAATCGAGACGGCACCGTGTTGCTGCTGTCCACGTCGGATTTTGGTCACATAAGCATCGTCATGGCGCCATCCATCATATTGGTTTAGTAAGGGTGTAAAGTGGTTTCAAAATAAAATATTAAGGTGCACATGATAAGTTGAAAATAAAATTTTAGAGTGCAAAACGTCAATCTGTACAAAGTTTAGGGTACAAATTGATATACTTTAGCCATTTCAGTTTACCTATTACTAATTTTCGCTTGACCTTAATTCGCAGCAATTACAACTACGGTCCAGCCGGAATTGCTATCGGAGCAAACCTCCTAAACAATCCTGACCAAGTAGCCACAGATGCAATCATATCCTTCAAGACAGCTATATGGTTTTGGATGACCCCGCAGTATAACAAGCCATCATGTCACAACGTAATCATCGGAAAATGGACGCCCTCTGCCGCAGACACGGCAGCAGGGCGAGTCCCTGGCTATGGTGTCACCACAAACATAATCAACGGAGGGCTGGAGTGCGGTCGTGGTCCTGATGCCAGGGTGGCTAGTAGGATTGGTTTCTTCAAGAGATATTGTGACATTTTGGGTGTAAGCTACGGAAGCAACTTGGATTGCTATAACCAAAGGTCCTTCGGCTAATTACATGAAACTTTCATTCCAATTAGGAAATATTAATAAATAATGTGCCACATGACTGCAGGCCACCTACATATATCATATCTATGTAATTTGATGGGAAAGTTTCTCATATGAAATCCAAATCATGGTTTCCCAAACACTACCTTATAATGATTTTCATTACCAATTTGCTTCAACATTAAATTAAAAAAAAAATCATTTCAAGAACCATGCAAGAGTATATGCAAATTAACTCTAGGAATCAAATTCTGTACAAATTTGTCCAACAAGGATCTTAAATATGATCCCGAACTCATTTTCAACGAAAACTAAAGCAAAGAAGTAAAGGTGATCGTGAAGATTTGGAAATTTGGGCATTCTGTTTTCCAATACAATCTTCTTCCTAAACCCATAAAACAATTTCCTGCTAAACCAGATGAATTAAACAGGCTATACTATGATTAATTAAGGGTGTAATATCAGCAGCTTCATGCACTCTTTTTGCCAATGTTCATGGCTACGTATACTCAAAACCCCGATCAGCATCCCAATGCCTCCAATCATTGTCAAGAAATTCATAAACCCCAATACGATGTTGCTGCAACGAGCCATTTTTTGGATCGATCTTTTCATTTTCTTCTTCTTCGATTACTTGTTTTGTGTTTTTGGTGATTCTTTACAGAAATTTACCGTGGTAAATGGTAATTTATAAGGCCACAGTTTCTGTTAGTTGGTTGGGTATCCATCTTTAATTACCTGCCTTTGATTTAAACAACTTTTTTTCTTTTTCCATAGAATGGATACGCAACTTGTATCACATAGATTGATGAAGTCATTTTACCTTACCTAAGACAATTAAAACAAGTGTAGACCAAATATTAAAGATATTTAGTTAGGTTAACTTGGGATTTAGATTAATTAATTTGGAGGTGAAATTAACCAAATATATATTATAGATATCTATAATTTTATACTACAAACATTAATATTTCTTAAAATTTCTAAATATATAATATATCCATCTCTTTTTTCCAGAAGTCACCTTTTCACACAATTTTTAGAGTCCTAAATATATTTCATGTATGTTATATTAGGGTGTGAATTGCCCTTGGGTGGTTTTTTTTTTTTTTTACCTGGATCAATTTTATTAAGTTCATTAGGCATGGCTAAAAAATTTCAATGGTTGGACCTTTGCTTGTAAGATTTGAGTTTCGAGTTGTGCCAACAGTTCTCGTTGATGAGTAATCTGTAAGTACTACTGTAAGTCCTATTTAAGATTTGTGGCATGCCCTAATTCTGGATTGAGACAACCTACCCTCACCTAAACTTTTCAAGAAAAAAAAGTTAGTGGAGAAAGTCATAAAGAAAGCCAAGTCCTATTGAAGTATCTCCAGGGGAGGGATATAATTCTAAGTATAAACTATTCCTACCATCTTTTGCAATAAAATGGAAGATAATATTATAAACTATTCCTACCATAAAACAAAGGCAACTGCATCAGAAAAGATCTATCTTCGTGAAATTATTGCACAACTGAATGGGTCTCAAAGTCATAATGTCAAAAAAGAAAAAAAAAAAGAATGGGTCTCAAAGTCGTATATACTACTATATTAGGATAAGGTTCTACCAAAGTGATGTAAAAAGCCGCCAGCCCATTTTGAATAGTCAAAGAAAAACCCTCAGAAATGTATCCTATAAATACCCGATCTCTTTCGTATTTGAATCCCATCAACCAACAATATTGTCAAGACTCAAAAGAAATATATACTAGAAAAAAAAATGAAGTTGTATGATCTTTTGACATTATGTAGTCTGGCATTACTCTTGCTAGGAGTCTCTGCACAACAGTGCGGAAACCAAGCAGGAGGTGCTTTATGTGCAAATGGGCTGTGCTGCAGCCAACATGGGTATTGTGGCAACACTCCCGATTACTGCGGCACTGGCTGCCAGAGCCAGTGTGGTAGCGGCGGCACACAACGGTGTGGAAGCCAAGGAGGAGGTGCTTTGTGTGCAAATGGGCTGTGCTGCAGCCAACATGGGTACTGTGGCACCACACCCGATTACTGCGGAACTGGCTGCCAGAGCCAGTGTGGTGGCTCACCTCCTAGCGGCGGCGGCTCACCCCCTACTGGCGGTGGCAGTGGTGTTAGCAGCATTATTACTCGAGCTCTTTTTGATCAAATGCTTAAATATCGAAATGATCCAAGATGTCCCAGCAATGGATTTTACAGTTACGATGGATTCATTGCTGCTGCTGGATCTTTCAGTGGCTTTGGCACAACCGGAGACCTTACTACCCAGAAGAGGGAACTAGCTGCATTCTTGGCTCAAACATCTCATGAAACAACTGGAGGATGGCCTACTGCACCTGATGGCCCATATGCATGGGGATATTGCTTCGTCAATGAACGAGGCAACCCTGGAGACTACTGTGTTGCAAGTCAACAATGGCCTTGTGCTTCTGGTAAAAAATATTATGGACGTGGTCCAATCCAGATCTCCTAGTAAGTATAATTACTATTTACTAGTTCATTTCAATTTACCAATTACCATGCCATCAAATAGTAGTATATATTAATTTTGACTTGACCGTTGACTGGTGACTGGTGACTGGTGGGCAGCAACTACAACTATGGGCCAGCTGGAAATGCTATAGGAGCAAACCTCCTAAGCAATCCAGACCTGGTAGCCACGGATCCAACCATATCCTTCAAGACAGCAATATGGTTTTGGATGACCGCGCAGGGAAACAAGCCATCGAGCCACAACGTAATCATTGGGCAATGGACACCCTCTGCCGCAGACACGGCAGCCGGGAGAGTCCCTGGCTATGGTGTGATCACAAACATAATCAACGGAGGGCTGGAGTGCGGTCATGGTCCTGATGACAGGGTGGCTGATAGGATTGGTTTCTACAAGAGATACTGTGACATTTTGGGTGTAAGCTATGGAAACAACTTGGATTGCTATAACCAAAGGCCTTTCGCCTAATTACATGATCATCAACCTCTCAATATTCCAATTAGGGAATAAATTAATAAATGTGCCACACAGACTGGCTTTATTTTGTTTAACACAATAAAAAGACCACCTATGTTTGATGGGAAATTTTCTCATATATTGACCTTTTGACAATGCCTACAACTTACAATGGAATCAATTAAACTTGAGTTAGGCAAATTCCAGTCCTTGTTAATAATTAGGCTCACCATCCTGATTTCCAGTTTCCAACTTCATGATTTAAACAACTTTTTCTTTTTCTTTTTCCATAAAATGGATACGCAACTATATATTGTGGATTGATGAAGTCATTTACCTAGATAAATATTTGACGTAACATTATAACACACATACACCAAATATTAAAGATATATAAGTTAGGTTCTCCTATGGCCTAACTTTAGTTAGATTAATTAATTTGGAGGTGAAATTAACCAAATACATTATAGATATCTATAATTTTATAGTACAACACTAATATCTATAATATAATCTATAATAATAATAATAATAGCAATATCATATTTTCTTTTGTTTTTTCCTTAAGATTTCTTACTAAATATATATATCTTTCTCTATTCTCCAGAAGTCACTTTTCCATACAAGTTTTTAGAGTCCCAAATAAATATCATGTATGTTATATTGGGGGTGTGAATTGCCCTTGCGTGTTTTTTTTTTTTTTTTTTGCCCCCACTTGGATCAATTTTATTAAGTTCATTACAGGTATGCCTAAAAAAAATTAGTAAAGAAGAAAGCCAAGTCCTATTAATGTATCTCCAAGGGAAAGGATATAATATTCCTACCATAAAACAAAGGCAACTGCATCATCAGAAAAGATCTATCTTGGTGAAATTATTGCACAACTCGATCTAAGGGTCTACCAAAATGATGTAAAAAGTCGCCAGCCCATTTTGAATAGCCAAAGAAACCTATAAATTAATACCCTCTCTTCATATTTGAATCCCATCAATTAACATTGTCAAGACTCAAAGGAAATATATACTAGAAAAAAATGAAGTTTTATGATCTTTTGACATTATGTAGTCTGGCATTAGTAGGAGTGTCTGCACAACAGTGCGGAAACCAAGCATGGGGTGCTTTATGTGCAAATAGGCTGTGCTGCAGCAAATATGGGTATTGTGGCAACACACCCGATTACTGCGGAACTGGCTGCCAGAGCCAGTGTGGTGGTGGCTCACCCCCTAGTGGCGGCGGCAATGATGTTAGCACCATTATTACTCGAGCTCTTTTTGATCAAATGCTTAAATATCGAAACGATCCAAGATGTCCCGGCAATGGATTCTATACTTACGAGGCTTTCATTGCTGCTGTTCGATCTTTCAATGGCTTTTGCACAACTGGAGACCTTACTACCCGCAAGAGGGAACTGGCAGCATTCTTGGCTCAAACATCTCATGAAACAACTGGAGGATGGCCTAGTGCATCTGATGGCCCATACGCATTGGGGGGATATTGCTTCATCCAAGAACAAGGCAACCCTGGGCCCTATTGTGTTGCAAGTCAACAATGGCCTTGTGCTCCTGGTAAAAAATATTTTGGACGCGGTCCAATCCAGATTTCCCAGTAAGTATTACTGGTTCATTTGAATTTTTTTTTCTGTTTTTTTATATATTTACAAGTGGCTTAATGCCTTTTTTGCTTCTTGAATTTGTACAATTTTGACGTTTTGTCCCTAAACTTTAATTATAACGTTTTGCCTTATGAACTTGCAATTTGTAGACACTTCAATCCCTCTCAAACGATAGACATAATAGTGCCATCATGTTGATGACATGGTGTCAGCGTTTTGGTCTGACGTGCCATTGCCACGTGCTGTCACACCAACCGTTTGAGAGGGACTAACGTGACTCCAAATTACAAATATAGAGATGAAACGTCCAAAATTAAAATTTATGGAGCAAATGTCAAAATCTTACAAGTCCAAAAGACAAAAAGGACATTAAGTCATTTTCACTGACTGATGGGCAGCAATTATATTATACTATTTGAGAGAGCTTTACAAGGTTATATTAATTTTCACTTGACCTTTGACTGATGGGCAGCAATTACAACTACGGCCCAGCAGGAAATGCTATCAGAGCAGACCTCCTAAACAATCCTGACCTGGTAGCCACAAATGCAACCATATCCTTCCAGACAGCAATATGGTTTTGGATGACCACGCAGGGAAACAAGCCATCATGCCACAACATAATCATCGGGCAATGGACGCCCTCTGACGCAGACAGGGCAGCAGGGCGAGTCCCTGGCTATGGTGTCATCACAAACATAATCAACGGAGGGCTGGAGTGCGGTCACGGTCCTGATCCTAGGGTGGCTGATAGGATTGGTTTCTACAAGAGATACTGTGACATTTTGGGTGTAAGCTACGACACCAACTTGGATTGCTATAACCAAAGGCCTTTCGCCTAATTACATGAACCTTTCATTCCAAGGGAATAAATTAATAAATGTGCCACATGACTGCAGGCCACCTGCATATATGTAATTTGATGGGAAATTTTCTCATATAATATCCAAATCATGGTACCTTAAATCTGACCAAAAAAAATCATGGTACCTTAATGATTTTCATTTCCATTTTGCTTGAACATTAAAGAGTTTCATTTCAAGAACCAAGAGTATATGCAAATTAACTCAGGAATCAAATTCTTTATAAGATAATTATTAATGAGAAGAAAATCAAATCCAAAGAAACTACATCAAAATTGATTTGAAAATTACTTGAAAGCTTCCTTTCTTATTTGTACTCCCTCGTTGTATTATCCTCTCTCCTTTAGTAATAAAATTTTCTCAATTTCTCTTTTAATTCTTGCTTTTGTTCTTATTGTCTTCTGTTGAGGCCTCAATGGACTAACACCGGATTAGGACACCAATTTGGGACACTGATCCCTAGGTAGATAGTCTGCAAAACAAGGAACACCTGAGTGGCAGGGGGATGCCCTGCGTTAGCACTCCGATGCTTAAGTCAGTTACCCTTAAAGGTAAGGAATATTAGGTATCAGTGCTATAAAGTGATAGGGTCAGAAATCATACCTCCAAATAGGGTAATCCTAGGGTATTTATAGGGTTTGTAAGGCGGTTAACTCCACACGTGTGTGCAGTTGGGTTGTTAGATCCGCGTGCTGACCCGCCTAGGACCCGAAGCGTATAGCATTGGAATACGTGAAGCCTATTGGATGGGCCCTAGCCGTATTGGGCCTTGTAAGGCCGTCCGGCCCATATTGGCCTGTGAGGCCTTGTTCTTATAGTCCTTGGGTTTGCTTTCTTGGAGCCCCTAATTAGACAATTGGGACATACTCAACATCTTTTATACTTTCAAAACAATTTACTAATTTTTTTCTTCTCATATACTAGGTCCAAATAGGAAAAAATTTTCCACACTTATTTTCTTTATATATATTTATAAAAAAAAAGAGAAAAAAATAATACTCCAGTACTAGCAATTTTTTTTCTTTTAGTAATTCTGGCAAAAAAAATTAGGAGTAGTAATAATTAAGGAAAAAAAATATATCACACGTGCCGCCAAAACTAGTACTCCCGAATCCGATCCCTATTTAAATAAATTTTAAAGTTAAAAGTAACTTCTAATTATCAGACTAGCCCGAATCCGATCCCTATTTTCTCCCCTCTTCCTTTTGCTCTCGAATTTTTTAGGGTTTAAGACTCTCGCTCACTAAAACCTTCGTAGAACCCCCCCAAATCTGAAAAGATGGCTCGTAACGAGGAGAAAGCCCAGTCGATGCTCAATCGATTCATAGCACAAAAAGCCGAGGAGAAGAAGAAACCCAAAGAACGCCGCCCTTACCTCGCCTCCGAGTGCCGCGACCTCGCCGAGGCCGACAAATGGCGTCAGCAGATCCTGCGAGAGATCGGTCGCAAAGTCGCCGAGATCCAAAACGAAGGTCTTGGGGAACATCGCCTCCGCGACCTCAACGACGAGATCAACAAGCTCTTACGAGAGAAGACGCATTGGGAACGGCGTATTGTCGAACTTGGAGGTCCCAATCACGCCAAACATGCCCCTAAGATGACGGATTTAGATGGTAACATAGTCGATGTTCCGAACCCTAGCGGACGTGGGCCTGGGTACCGGTATTTTGGAGCGGCGAAGAAGTTGCCGGGAGTCAGAGAGTTGTTCGAGAAGCCGCCGGAGTTGCGGAAGAGAAGAACTAGATACGACATTTATAAGAGGATTGATGCGAGTTACTATGGGTATAGGGATGAGGAGGATGGGGTTTTGGAGAAGGTGGAAGGGCCAGCTGAGGCAAAGGTGAGGGCAGAAGCAGAGGAGGAATGGAGGAGAGTGGATGAGATTAGAAGAGAGGCAAGGAAAGGGGCGAAGGAGGTGGTTACTGTGGGAGCTGCGGCGAGGGAGGTTTTGTTTGAGGAAGAGGAGGATGTGGTGGAGGAGGAGAGGAAGGAAAGGGAGAGAGAGGAGATGGAGAAGAAAGAGAAAGAGAGGGAATTTGTTGTTCATGTGCCATTGCCAGATGACAAGGAGATTGAGAGGATGGTTGTGGAGAAGAAGAAGATGGAGCTTCTGAGTAGGTATGCTAGTGAAGGGTTGATAGAGGAACAGAGTGAAGCTAAGGATATGCTTAATATTCATAGGTAGAATAGATTATGGTAATGATGTTTTTCTGGATTTAGTTTCAATGAGATTACATTATTTAACTCTTTTTCAGTTAGATTGCTCTTAAAATTTTATGTGAATTATGCGGAATTTGGGTTTTAGAAGTACTTTCCCATATGCAACTTGATATTCATGTGGGAGAAAGTTGTTCATATTTGCGCATAGTTATAATGTTTAACACTTCAGATTTTGCCATCTATTGATATGATCAAAACCATGACATATATACGGATTTGGTTCTAAGCTAGGAATAGATTATTATTCTGTATGTTGGATGAAGTTGGAGATTATAACAGAAATTTGGTTCCTCACTGATGCTACTTTGAATAATATAATTAAGAGCCATTGACTCTAGTTTTGGATGCAAAACTGGAATAGTTAATTAGTGAAGTACTACTTGATATTGGATTGAATGATATATTGATATTATTGTAGTGTCTAGTCTTCTGCATGTTCATGACAGTTTATAGGCACTAGCATATTTATTATAAAATCTTAAATTTGCTTATAGGTGAGCTTCATGGGCACGATGAAATAGAAAAACAGGTTTTGTAGTTTGTACCATTAACCCATACTAGGCTTTCAAGTTTCAACATGTTGCTTACCTTAAGCATCAACTCTATATCTGGGTTAACTTCAAGTGACCTCTATAGTACTCTTGAATGAACTTTATGATCTATGCAGTTTCTAGGCAGTAGTTTTTAATTGATAAAATCTTTTTCAAAGAAGAACTATTGCTCTGATCTGTTGTGGTCAATGATGATGTTTTGCCTCTGCTAAGCTTACTGGCTGTGTATGCGATCTATTTGTATAAGTTTACTGCCAATCCATGCAATCTATTTGTATAAGTTTATATATTTGTCTCTCAACTGAAGATGAAGAGATTTTTTTCATCTGTTCTGCAGGCTATGTACTTTATGTACTCTGTTGTGTTTCCATTGCTCTATGGCTCTAAAATCACTGTGATCTTGAATATTTGGGTGTATGAAATTGAAATTTTCATCTATTGAATTAAAAACTTTTAGTTAAAAGTAGGCACAACTTTTCTGATGTTTCATACTAGTATTCAACCTCCGTCTGTGGCAATTTCATTGAATGAAAGTGGGTTTATGCCTGAATCATACCTTGAGATGCACACTTGAACGTATTCATGCAAATTTTGTGAGGTTTTGTAGATCAATGTGTATCTATACAAAGCAACAATCCCATAAAACAATTAAACAGGCTACTTTTTAACTTAACAGAAATGAAGATGAATGTTCTCTCTGTTCATTGTTTCTAAGGGTAAGATTCCCTGTCGTTGTTTTTCTTGGCGCAGCATCCAATTGAAAGAATGAAGAGGACGAACACAACTTCGACTATTAGGCCTATACCAATATACAATGCATCCTCTCTGAGATCACCAACAAATGCATCCTTGCATCGAACGCAGTCAAAGCATTGAGCATCAGGCTGATTGTTCCATACCTTGCAATCGCCATCGTTCTTCACCAAACCCGATTTCGGAACTTTCCAAAACGTTGCATTCATGAACTCAAATCCACAATCAAATTGTGGTGGTCTGCAACAACCATCCTGCAGGATGAACAACAACAAAAGATTATGAGAAAAATACTTACAAAATGGGTTTTAAACTTTAAAACCATTTGAAAGAAAAAAAGAAAAGAAAAATTACCTCTATAGGAGTTCTCTTTTCCATCATAAACTCAACTAAATTCGTGGCTGTGCTGTTCATGGCCTGGCAAACTTTCCCACGAACCAAACAGTTCTTAAAAGAAGGCCAATTCTTCCCAACCATATTTTGCACCCAAGTTTTCTGCACATGTTCCTTCGTCTGGGGATTTGCACCAGCTACGTAGAACATGAAACCAGCAGAAACGAGGAGCCCGACAAGCCATATAGTCAACAGGAACATGTAAATCCTTAAACAAACATTAGACTTGCAACATGCCCCAATCAACCCTACCAAGGAAAACACCAAGATAATAATTGCTATGATTAATAAAGGGTGTATCAGCAGCTTCATGCACTCTTTTTGCCAATGTTCATGGCTACGTATACTCAAAACCCCGATCAGCATCCCAATGCCTCCAATCATTGTCAAGAAATTCATAAACCCCAATACGATGTTGCTGCAAGTGCAACGAGCCATTTTGCTTTTGGAATCTTCTTCTTTTGATTACAACTTGTTATTGTTTTTGATGATTCTTTACAGAATTTTGATGTGGTATTTTATAAGGCTAAAGTTTCTGTTAGTTGGTTTTCACAATTGGGTATCCATATTTACCTGCCTTTGCCTGTTAAAATAGCTCCCTTAGCTTGGATTTTCATAGATTCTTGCCCTGTCTTCTGTTTTTCTGTTATTTTTGTCGGGCCAGTTCTTTTGTTTCCAGTTCATTCAACTGTCCAATCAATGCCAAATGTTGATTGCTTCTTATTCTTAACAAGTTCTTAGCTATCTTCTTCAAAGTTCAAAAGAAGAAAATCGAATTACTATGGATTTTCAACTTCAAATCTCTCGAGAGAAGACATTAGGTAGAGTAAAAAAAAAAGTCTAATCCCACATAGAGAGAAAACCTAAGAGAATGGAAGAGAGCACCGATATAAATATAATCGATGGGCCAAGCTTGAAAATTACTTACCTGGACGGGGTCAATGGGCGATCATTAAGGCCCATGGCCTAGACCTGTGGCCTCCATTGCACTTGGGGAGGTGCACCTGTCTAAGGTCTCCTCTTAGTAGGAGAGCCTACGTCATAATTTGTGGCAGTGGGGGCCTGCGTTCGCGCGGCCCCTGCCTAATTTCTCACCCCAAACTTTCCTTAAAGCAAAGAGTATAATGAAATGATTTTCAACATCTCAGGTTTTGATAGATCATGGAGAGGGTAACTAAAAGTAGATTTTAACAGTTTGGTTCCACGAGGTGAACAATGGTAATGGATTGATAAGATTTCAACTTGTTTAGTCTCTTAACAGAATCAAAACTGAAGTACTCATGACTCATTGGGTTTGTTCAATTTTTTTCATATAGTAGAATGTTCACAACTACTTCATTTTGCCAACTAGTATCACCAATCATGCTACTTACAACCTTTTTCATGTGCTTCTATTTGTCTCTCTGTATTCTCATAATCTGTTGCTAATTGCTTGGGAGACGAGCAAAATATTATGAATTCCTCACATGGCCTCGCCAGCGAGAGCGAGTCGCCAAGTCCCACATCATAGGAAGAAAGAGACAACAGCTACACTCATTTTCTTTATAAGGAATTGCTTGGGGAACCATTGAACTCATGGAGCCGTGTAGTGAGCACAGAGCGAACTATTCTTTCGCCTTTTACTAAAGAATACCGTGTGCTCGCTACTTAAAACGGCATAGACCAATTTTTGGAGTGGGCATTCTAAGGAATGCCTCCTACCAATTCTAGTTCAAACTTTCTATTAACATAGATAGATGATTGAATGTTTTTTGTTTTGACACGTTGCAAATTACTTACCTGGACGGGGTCAATGGGCTATCATAAAGGCCCATGGCCTAGATTTGTGGCCTCCATTGCACTTGGGCCTTTTTTAATTTTAATTAATAATTATACAAGTTTAACCTATATGTTTTTAATTAAGCAACATGGCAGAAAACTGGGGAAATCCTTCTACTACAGTTTAACAAGTAACTATGAATTGTGTGCATATATGAATTCAATTTGTAAAGACTTCATTAATCTGATCTTTCTAAGACAAAAGTGTTGCCTTTATCATCTCTTCCAATCATCATGGTATTATCTACATATCTTACGGTCAAATTAAGGAACAAAACATATTCACCTGTGACTAAGCTGCAGCAGTCTAATTGAATTTTAGAAAAGTAAAGGGTTGCTTTAGGAAAGGCCAAAAGGATACGAGATCTGGAGCCAACCTTCTGGATTGAAGATGCTGAGTAAAAGATCATACTTTTTGCTAAGTACATTCCCCAACTGTTGTTTCCTCCACAAACGAAGCCAAGTTCTATTTAGAATGTGTAACATATATAGCAGTTATGAATACCGGCAAAATCAATTTCATGTTCAAAATTTGACATATAATACCTGGTCTGGAGTGATTGTTGATTTGTCATAACATATGTCAACTCTCTGCAATTTTTGAAAGTTCAAACATTAGTCTCCATCTAGAATAGGATTCTGATAAAGTTAAAAGGGGGATATTTAGAGTGGAGATGTAACTGATTTAGATGATATCTTGAAACTGGCCTCAATTGTAAGCTGTCCATGCAACAAACTCAAACCCCGAACTTCGAACTTGATCACATTAATGGCTTTAGCCTCCATTTATTATCATTACCACAAGCTTGGGGTTAGCGTTAGGAAACAGAATACTAAAAGAACACAGCTTTTCAAAAGAATGCAGACCCCAGAAGCTGTATTAATTCACCTTTATGCTAAAGTGGTTAATATGAAGAATGATGTGCAAATTAGATGTTCACTAGCTAGAAATATAGTTCAGATTGCCCAGAGGAGAGTAGGAAACATATAAGAAATGAGGTTTTCACCTTTTTGTTCTTAATTTGAATGCACATATAATTTAGAGAGAAATGAGCTTGTACCTTGGCAACATCAATGGTCTGATAAATATTCCCCAAGGTGAGGAAATGTCTCAACCCAAGTTTTGTTCTCTTGACTCCCAATATTGTTATTGTACTGTAAACAAGCCTCCAGCATCCTCCAACCTTCCAATTATACCAAAAAAAAACTGTAATATATGAACATTTTGAATTCATATTTAAAATTTGAGAGAACATGCATCTTATTTTATTTCATCAATCATATACATGTTGAAACTGAAAATTTTCTGGAATGAGCTTAAGTATGATCATTTCTGATATCCAACAAGAACCCTAAATGGCTTTATTTTCATTCTTTTGTTTTCAAATTTTAAAGTGTATATATGAAATCTGGATTAGCTAGATATATGACACTGATCCTGTCATCCATATATAGTACCTTGTCTAGATGTAATGCAGGGTCAGGCGTTGGATTCCGGGACTCAAGCAACTCCACCAGCTCCTCAATCTCAGATTTTCTCGCAGATTGCACTCCGAAAATGCCTCTATTGATTCCTAGAAATGCATATGAAATTCCAAACATGTTAAGACCTTGAAGAAGGTATACATATATATGTGATGTGCCTGAAGTCATAGACTCATACCTTGAACCGCTCGGTAAAAGTCTGCTTTGATCAGGTCAACTGTCCTGTCCTTTGATGCTTCCTTCTCTTTTTGTCCTGTACTTTCTCCGGCAGCATTGATGGTGTAATGTATAGTGTGTCTGAAACCAGATGAAGGCTTAAACAGTCTCAAGCTCTTGGTTCTTAACTGCAGGGCTGGTGCTAAGTTTTGAGCAGCTATCATTCTTGTAATTTTAGGTGTAAAAGTAAAAGGATCTGCTTGGGAAGGGGGAACTGGGTGATGGAAAAACTTGCTGGCCATGATCCCAGACTTCAAATCAACAACTGGAAACAGGTTTTGCCTTCTTTAATTATGTTCTAGACAAATATGGGATTGGGATTGCTACAAACTGATGATCTCATGATTCTTCAGCTCAATTACTTGATTGCTGGTTTAGTTTTTTATTTTCCATGTGATTGTGTTAGGTGCAATAACATTATTTTAATTGATATATTTCAATCCCTGTAGATTAAAAAACATTAAAATGAGAAATATCCAGATTGGAAATATGAGCTCTGTTGACAGATAATAATCAATTTTTTTTTGGTGTTAATAATTGAGTCAAACACCAACCGGCTTTAAGAACTTTCATTATATCATATAGTTCTTCTTCCAATATTTTCCTTTAGCTTTTACATGTTCATGTGACAGAAGAACCCAAATTATATATAATTCCCTTTTTCTTTTTCCTTCATGTTTTCTCTGAAACCAAACATCTAGTTGGAGTGTTCAATTTTCAACTCATATTTACTTTGTAAAAGAGAGAACAGCTATATCAAACCAAAGGCAAAAATAGGCAGACTGCAGAGTAAAAGGAAGGGATGAAGCTCAACTTTATGCTTTATAATGGAGTTATTGTGTGAAAATTTAATCTAATAATGTTGATTTAGAACTTCCAGGTAACAGGTAAGCAAAAGAAATGGGTAATTTGAGTAAACCTTCTATTGATCAATGCAAGTATTTCAAGGCTTCTGTATATTTTGAAGTCTTAGTTACAAGTTAGTAGTAGTCAAAAGCATTGTCTATATCCCACATTGACTATTAAAGGAGAGAAGAAGTTTGTATGTGACTATAAAAGAAGAGCTAAAGGAACAGTCAAAGCATCTTTGCGCTTGGGGCAATGACGCAGCTAGTGAGGTTCTAACCGAGGCGCGTCTATTGCTGGTTGAAAACTATTTCCAAACCCCCTCTTAGGCCTGGGTTTGGCCCAGGCCTTTGAGAATTTCTGGAAGGGCTCCCTTAGGGGTAAAGCCCTACAATTCTAAGTCTAAATTTTTTCTATAATTAAGAAATAAACCAGTCATATTTTCGTTCGAACACCACTCAATTATTATCTTTGACTTTTACTGCAAAATCTTTTTGCGTATTTCTGCAATCCAACCACTGTGATAAAGATCTAGGTTTTGTTGAGTCAACTTACTCAAAATAGGTGAAAGAGGCACAAAAGTTATTATTTATATAATCCAGGCCAAGGCTCCCCTGGGGTACTTGGTTAAAAAATCAAGTTTAAATACAAAAATTGACTGGATAATGATATTGTTAGTAAGTTAGTCGACAACTTAATAGTGTGATTCATTAATAAACTCCGAATTCCTGAGCTAAGTTCATTTTTGCCTAACCAAAAAATGTGAAGATGAACAAGAAGCATTCAGAAAGTTACTATATTGGTATGTTGAGTAGGGTTTTTCTTGACTGGTTCTAGGATTAGTCTTTCAAGCTATGAAATAACCCGATGGTGGAGTAGCCTCCAGTGATAGCTAAATTACAACATAATTGAGCTTAAGATGGAAAAATTCTTAAATCTAAGGACCAATCTGTGAAATGGTTATATAAAAGGTAGAAACTAGAAAGAGAGAGTCTGGCTTTAATGTAAGAGCTTATATCCCACATTGGAAGAAAACCTCGAGTAGCTGGCTCTTCTCCATCTATATAAAGAAGTGCGTCATACATGTAAAACTCACGGAGCCGTGTGGTGAGCACAGAGCGAACTATTCTTTCGCCTTTTACTAAAGAATACCGTGTGCTCGCCACTTTAAGCGGCATACGCCAATTTTTGGGAGGGTTTTCCATTGTGAATGCCCTTACAATTCTAGTATAAATTTTCAATATGGATATAGAATAGAATTGAATAAATACAAAATATAAATTTGCGTTGATACTCTTTTTTGTTTATTCTAAGTATTCAAAGGTTTGCTTAATGATATAATAGAAATGCCTAGATAGATCTACGGTCTATGATTTATGATGTTAAGAATTAATAACATCCCACATCGGAACTGAATAAATACAAAAGAAAGAAACAAGAAAGTTCCATGAATCAAAGGCCAAAGAGTTGAAACGGAGAATTAATCTCCTTGAAAAGGGAAGCCCTGGGGAATCGATTTTGTAGTTAAGCCAAGATGTGCCATGAGAAGTGAAACATAAGTGAGCAACTCTCCACCATGTCTCAGTTGCTGAGCATGTTCTGTCCAGCTACAATGATTTGCACTGTAAATCATCAAATCCATCCAAACATCACAAATCAGTTGCCATTTCTCTTCATCATCCCACCGATTTCCCCTTACCAAATCCTGCAAACACTGAGCAATCGCGCACCCATCGAACAATGTTGCTTCTTCTTCCAAGGTTGATGCCAGATTAGTCCTGTAATGAATCAGTCCATTGGTAAAATTTGTCCTTGCCGCCTTTCTCCCGAATTCCATCATTTCTTTGGAGAAGAAATTCTTCGCTTCCTTGAAGGTTTTATCATTGATCACCTCATTGAACCCTTTCGGCAGCATCAATGGACGAACCATGGCAAGGTACATCATGTATTCTGACAAACACTTGCTGATTCTGCAGGGTGGACTGTAAACACCGCCTTGATGTTTGTCGAAATCGTTGTAATAGACAAGTTGTGTTGCAACATGCCAAAGGAAGATCCGACGGGTGAAATCTGGTCCTAATTCCCATTCTTCAAGTGAATGTCCGAACTTCTTTAGCACATTGTCTCATTTCTCTTCTAACAACTTTGAGACAAAATCTGGCTTGAATTCGACTTCTTCACACTCATTGCGTTTCTTTTGTAGATGCTGATAGATGAATTCTTTCAGTTCATGATCTACATGCTTCCATTGGGTATGTTCAAATTTCTGTATAACATTGCCGGTGTCAATTAGCCTTATGGTTCCAGTGAACTTGCCTTTTGTTGCCCTAATGCAATATGCAATCAGATCATGTTGTCTAACTGATTTGATTCCCAACTTAGGCTGAATAGAACGAAGTTTAGAAGCTGCAATTTTGGAGTATAACTTAAACAGCCTGTTCCTAATTAGAACATTGTTGGATAACTCAATCACTGTCCAATTTGAGAAGGCAATGCTGAGAAATGAACAAACGTTTAGAGAAATGGCTCCAAGTAGCAGCAAGTAAGTTATGGCAACGTCAATGGGGGAATGCTTGTTCTTATCAATGATTGCTGAGAAAGCAATGAGACAAGAAACAGCTGACAGAAAGCAAAAGCCCCGAAGACTTAAACAAACTTTGGTGTGATTTTGAAGAACAGACGTCTTGGTGAAGAGCATGTCATAAAGAAATCTGAGTTCAGCTCCAACCATATTGAAGGCCTCTTCAGCAGTTTTTGATTTCATGTAAACCATATCGTCATGAAACTCTGCAGAAAGCCAAAATGGAAGGTCTGAAAAGTTTGGCTTGAATATAATGAATGACAAATTTGCTTCCCGGAGAATGTTAACCTCAGGAACAAAGCCTCTTGTTTTGAAACGGTTTTTTATTGCAGATGTTGGCAACCCTGTTCTGATATATGTCATGTCTTTCACTTCACATTGTTTGCGTTTCTGGTCATAGTACAAAGAATTGATGAGCTCTTTATTGCTTGCAGATCTAAGTGCCCAAATCCTTTCTCCATACTTGAAATCTCCAGAAAGGAATATTGGGACAGCCATGAAATTGAGTGCAGTGTCTGATTGAAATCTCAGACAGATATAAGTTGCTTCTGCCAACTTGCAAAACCAACCCAAAGAAATGTCTTTACCAAAGCTCATTGTCTGCCAAGTGTCACGGGCTCACTGATCAAGTAAGCAACGTGCGGCCTTGGCTTAAGCGAAGAACTTACTTTGTGCCTAAGTTCAGCCTTACTATTGTGTTGCTAGTACTTAAGCTAGCAAAGGTGTCTTAATGACTAGCAAGTTGTAAGAAAGATGGTGAGAGTAATAAGTGTGGGAAGGAAAATAAAGAGTGCAAGAGTGGGGGTAAAGTATGTGTGTATTAGCTCACAAATGATGCCTTATGGGGTGTTACAAATGATGGAGGATGCCTCCCTATTTATAGGTGAGGCTCCATGGGATGTACGCCATGATTTAGCCACATGTCAACATCCTAAATACACTCTAGATTGTTCTACACATGTTTACAAGCTTAAAAGATGAGGCAAGGTCAGTTTAGCCCGTTCTAGACCTCTCTAGCACACTTGGGGCGGTGTTGGACCTTACTTGAGCCTTCTAGAGTCTTCCAGCCCGTTCTGGCCGGTGCTGGCCTGGTGCCTGCCCGGTTCTGGCTGGTTCGACCCGTCTGGAAGTTTCTGGAAGCTTCTGTGGCCGGTCCCGCGCGCCGGGTCACGGGCCACGCACGGGCCATCGTGGGCCACCGCGGGCTATCATGGGCCACCACGGCCCAATCATATTTTCAAGCCAATTCAAGGCCCAAATGATGGGAAACCTCGGCCCAAATGTCTCCCATGCCTTATGCTCATCCCATGGTCTCTCCAAACTCCATGACATGTCTTGCCTTATGCGACGGAAGGCCTTGGTCCGTATCACAAGGAATAAGCTGTCATGTTATCAGGGCTACCCAAATGCCATAAGAAAAATGGGGTCCAAAACACAACGAGGTCGTTTTCCATACATTCATTTGAGACTTAGATTTCAAGAATTGTAATGTTCATGCATACATTAACTTGAGACTTATATTTCAATCCCAAAATCTAAATGTTGGCTTGATTATTAATTTGGTACATATACATAACATTATTACATACAATATAATTCTAGTGTTTGAATGTATTCTAAAAAAAAAAAAAATTGTAGTGTTTGAATAAACAGACAAAAACCTTAACATTTGTTTTGTTGGTTACAAAAGAGAACTCAACATTTTTGCTCAAGAAGAACTGTAGGGACATGTATTATTTCCCATAAATTATAGTTAAGCTTATATATGTTCTTCCTACAAATAAACAACATAAAAAAACCTTGCTTGTGGATAGCATAATTGCTTGGTTGGGGCAACAAAATGCAACCAATATCTCTGGTCTCCTAATGCTCCACTTACAATCACTCACCTTGAACTTTTACAAGCAATGAATCTATTTTATTTTTTTTTTGGCCGAAAGCAATGAATCTATTGTGGTCACTATGTTTTTATTTGTTTCTTTGTTTGTTTTGTGAATTTCTTGAAAGCCCCATTAAACCAAAGGATTCATAGTAGAGAAGAATAAGATTATGTTACCAACTTACCTCAAAAAAAAAAAGATTATGTTACCAACTATTATTTAGACTGAATTTTTTTTAATTAATCTCTAATTGTAAATGAAAAAGAAAAAAGACATAAATATGTTGAATCCAATATTACATGAAAGGTAACAGCTTTTTAAAACCCTGTTTGGGGCTCTGCTTCTTCTTCCTTTGCTCTCACAGTTACTGATAAAGAAACCCTTAGAAAACAGAGCAACTAAAATGGAAATTTCACATCTTTCCAGAATAAATCTCAATTTGAGGCGCTTCCCTTACTCTCTTTCTTCACTTCTCGCCTCTCTTTTCTCCAAATCCCTTGCTTCTCTCTCTTCCACTCCCCAAACCCTCCTCTTACCTAATCCCTCTCTGCCCCCAACTTTCTGCTTCCATCAGTTTCACTCCAATCCACCCTCAGATTCTTCAACTTCTTCCATTTCCTCAACTGGGTATTCTTCCTCATTGATTCCCGCAGCAAACCCATCTTCACAAAGTTTCAAAGTACATAACTTGCGGTGGTTTCGAAGCTTCTCAAATTCATCTTCTGGGCTAAATCCAAGTCGAAGGCAGATTTCAGAGATTATCAATTTGATTCGAAGCAATCAGAAAGATTTAGAATCAAAGTTGGATGGAATGAATGTAAGTCTGTCTGAGGCATCCTTAAATTCCATTTTTGGGACTTTAAATTCCCTGAAAGTTTCTGCAGTGCGTTTCTTTTATTGGGTTCGACAATCACATCCCCTGTTTTATCATAGCTCTAATATTTGTAGTTTGGTTATTGATAATTGTGGTAGATTAGATGACTTCGACTCAATGTTAGATTTATTGAACGATTTCAGGCTAAATGGGATATGTCTGAATCAAAAGGCTTTTGGATATTTAACTGCTATGATTTCTAGAAAAACCAAAACAGAGAACTCTGTAACCAAAACGGTTAGGGTTTTGAACAGCATTGGTGGAGAATGTGGTGTTTCTGGAATTCATGCTTTGATTGAGATGTTTTCTGCTCTAGGATACACTGAAATGGCTAAATATATAGTTGCTAAATCCGAGAAGAGGTTGTCAAACTACAATACTCTGATTAGGGAATGTTGCCATAAAGGTAAATTTGAAGAAGCTAGAGAGATACTTGATGGGATGATCAAAGATGGGTGTAACCCAAATTCCCATACTTTAAACTATATACTCAGTTGTTTATGTAAGAATGATAAAGTTGCTGAGGCTTCTCAACTGCTTGAAGAGATGCAGGAATGTCACTTTCAACCCGATGCATTAACGTTCGAGTTATTCATACATTATATGTGCGGACTTGGTAATTTAGATATGGCATTTGAATGGCTTGATAAAATGATATCAAGGGGTATTGAACCTCGGCTTACAACTCATGCCGCCTTTATCAAGGGTCACTTCAGATTGAAGCAGTATAAGGAGGCACACAGATATGTGGTTGTTTATAGTGATAAGTATAAGCATTTGAGCAATGCATTATACAGTTTGTTGGCAAACCTTCATAGAAAAGGGGGGAAGCCAGTCATTGCACATAGTATTCTTTCTGAGATGATAGAAAAGGGTCTTAAACCAAACCATTCGGTCTATATTATTGTCAGGAAGCGGCTTCAGCAATTTGGCAGAGAAGATCTTGCTAGAAATCTGGAGAGAAGCTTTACCAGCTTGATTTCACAGTCAAGTGCTGATAATAGATGATATTTGCTTGGAATTGTATAAGCAAAAAGCATTGGAGTTCAGTGGAAGAGACTAGAAAGCAATTCAATTGCATTCTTTGCTATCTTTATGGAGATATCAGATACATATGTTTAGAACTTTCAGCTGAAATCATCAAAATTGCACCTTTGTGTAAAATGTTGAAAAATATACTTGGAAAGTTAAACAATTGAATTTGATTTATGTCGACAAATTGATGTCTTTAAGCTGTGTTTTCTTCTGATCTTTCTAATATGAAGATATTTCCTTTGTCATCTCTTCCTATCCTCATGGTATCATCTACATATCTGCAGTTAAAGTCAAGGAAACCCCAATTTCTTCACTTTGCAATGTCGAAACTATAATTGCCAAAGTTCAACTCTAATGTACCAAAAGTAATAAGAAAGGATACGTGATCTCCAGCCAGCCCTCTGGATTGAAGATTGCTAGCAAAAGATCATAGTTTTTCCGGAACACATTCATCAACTATTGTCTCTCAATGAAAGCAAAAAAATGAAGTTAGCCAAGACAATTTGGAAGCCTTAAGCTTAAAATAATGTATAATTTTTGCAGCTTACCTGATCAGGAGTGATAGTTGAGTTATCATAGTTTATATCCACTCTCTGCAGAATTTGAAACAAACAAACATTTCCATCATTATCTATATAAGTTTCTTGAACATATTGTTAAAGGGGAAAAAAGAAGAAGAAGAATTGGAGCTTTAACTGATTTGGATGCAATCTTGAAAGAAGCTTCAATTGTCAGCTTCCCATTCAACAGACTCAATCCTCTGGCATTGAACTTGATCACGTTTACTGCTTTACTCTCCATTTTCCCATCATCAAATGCTAAAGTTAGTAAAAAGTCAAACAACATCACAAACACATTTTCATATTTAGGGAAGACTGAAGTTAATTAACTTGTTCATTTCACTGTGAGAAAAATCTTATCATCATGAATTTCATGTACCTTCTCAACATCAATGGTTTGTAAAAATTCTCCCAAAGTGATGAAGTCTCTCAATCCTAGCTTTGTTCTCTTTGAACCCAAGATTGTAATTGTACTGTAAACCAGCTTCCAGCAACCACTCACCTTCATTCCATTAATGGAAACAAAACTGTAACTACATCTTTCAGTTTGATGTTTATTTCCAAAACTAGACTACTGCAGTAACTAAAAATTTACCTTATCTAGATTTATGGTAGGATCTGGAGTTGGGTTCTGTGACTCAAGCAGCTTCACTAGAGCTTCAATGTCAGATTTCTTTGAAGATGGTACTCCAAAAATCCCTCTATTGATTCCTGGAACATATGCAAAGATGCAACAACAGCTATATCAATCTTCCAGTAAAGAAGAGCAAAGAATAAGAAAACAAAACAAAAAAGATGAAAATCCCAAACATTATTTACCTTGGAGTTCTTGGTAGAGTTTAGTTTTGAGCTGGGGAATTGTTTCAAAATTTTCCTCATCACCGACTAAGCCGGTGCTGTGTTCTGCAACTTTTGGGGTAAGAGTGGACCGAAATCTGGTGTTGCTATTTGATATTGGATTTGTGGCTGAGACCACTCTGCAAATTCTCATCCTTTCTTTGACTTTGGACATCTTCCGAGGAACCACTTGAAGAGAAAAGATTGCTGGTTGGATAAGCTTGTTAGAAATGGAAATGAATGCAGACATTGGAGCAAGAAGTGTTGCCTTGGCTTCAATCTTTGAAAGCCCAGATTCATGTCGAAGAGATGGGAAGTAGTTCAGGACCATGTCAAGTTAAAACTAGGATCGCCCTATCCTGTCCGTTTTTTATTGATTGGTTTTGGACTTTAAAGTTATATGCATAGTTGAGCACTTTTGCTATGTGTACTGATTTTAGACTTCAAGAGTTGCCAATGCCTTATCAATTACAAAGTGGGATATTCTAGCTTCAAAGTCATCTACCCAAAAAAAAAAAATTAAAGCCCATAATATCTCAACCCTTGAGTCATTTTTTTTTAGTAACCCTTGAATGAATATTAGATCAATCTTTTTACCTTTTGGGTGATGTTACCAAATTTATTAGGAATTAGAACTGAGATGAAGGAGATTCAGACTCTATTCTTTAAACATTAAAACTTTATGCACTTATCATTGAGTCAGATGCTCGGTTGTGACGAGTGATTGGTCTAATACCAGTACATCTTTATTGGGCCAAGTCTTTGAAGACAAATAAATCTCCCCCATATTGATTCCATGCATTTATGGAAAGGTAATCAATAATTAAAAGCTAACATGCTAAAAGTAAACTTTATATGAAGCCAAATTTAGGCTATAGTAAAACAATGCTTCAGTATTCCAGCATTGGCAATTTTCCTTCCAGGTTATCTGAGTTAAAATATCTCAAGTGGCTACATGAACCCTTATTTAAATGTCTGATTTACTTATTAAGTGTCCTTCTAAGCATCTGATTTAGATTTTTCAGATTCTTGCTGTTGTTTCCACTGCTCCGGAGTCAAAGCTTTCTTTATTGAGAGAGCATGGATTTCCTTCATCTCCTCTTCTAGAGCACCATTCACTATTCTATGCCTCTCCAGAAGCCTCTTCCCTTCGAATTGTTCCGAGACAATCTCAATTGCAAAACTTGCACCACACCTGATTAAATCATATAGCTCATAATAAGTTTCAAATAGAAAGGATGGAATTGTGTGTAGAAACTCAAATAATAAAAGATGTTCAGAATATACTCACCCTCCAGATGTATCAATTACTTCCTGAAACACACAAACACCGGAGAATTAGTTTAAATGAAAATAGTAACAGATGCATAAGTAAGTATCAAACTAGAAAGCAAATATTAATAATCTCATGAAGGCTTTGGCTGCCAAAGTGATAAATAGATACGAAATCAAATTTTCAAATGTTAATGTTAGTCTTCATTCACAACTAAATTGCAGATAGGTTTATAGTAATCATCAAGGCATGAATAAAGTGATTACTTGCAAGGAAATTTAACAAGTTACCCTTTCCAAGCTAAAAAACACCACATATACAGATTTGGAAAATAAACAGTAAACTTTCTTCTACAAGTAAGTAGGTATCATGATCTTCCAGATCATGGCCAAAAAGAAGTAGAATTCAAAAGGCATGCAAAGATAAGTGCAAGTGGTGGCCAATCAAAGAATTGCAAATAAAATGTTAACACTCATCATAATGATATTGATAGATGGTGATGGTGAAACAAATTTAATTCCAATATAAACCCCTTACCCTTTGGAGATGTAGTATCAACTAGAGACTAGAAAGGGAACTTTACTCCTAACATCTATCAGTACATGTAATGATGTAAATATGATCTTCAGTATTGAACATCAACTTTTGTGATTGTCACAGCTAAACAATTCAAAACTGACACAATAATAACATAAATAATCACAAACAAACTCATCAAATCAAAGGCAGCATGATTCTCATCGATTTCCAACTAGTTTTTGCACAAGCATTTAACAAAACTTTCTTCACTTGATTGATAAACTACAACATTATGACTGAAATAATTTGTCTACATAAAAACTAAGCATCATGCAATCTGTTCTAAAAAGAACTTTCATCTTTAAGTCTTCAAAAGTGAAAAGCATATTTATGGGGTTATTGTATTTCTGCAAACATGATAAGGGTTTTTCTTCAAAAGCCCTTTGCTTTACAAAAACAGGAAAATCAAAAGAACCCAGTTTCAGTTTTCTTAAAAGATTCCAACTTTGGATTGGAATAGAGGCATATAAACGTTAAACAAATTGAAAAACTAAAAACAGAAGAAGCTGAAACAGAAGGGGTGGAAGTTTACCAGATGAGAAGGATTCAATTTTGAAGTCAACGAAGATTCAACTTGTTCCTTTGTTACTCCCATCTTTTCTCCTCTGTCGCCGCTTCCTTATTTCTTCTTCTCTCTGTTCTTTGGGTTTCAACTTCAGGTCTTCTGGAAATAGGCCTAAAATCCAAGATTCGATTTTAACAGAATAAATGGAAAAGGAAAGATTCGATTTGGGTGGACTACACTTTATGGACGTATTATTCCATTGCAAGGCCCATCAAAATTTCTAAAAAGCCCATTATCAAATTTATCAATTTATTTGATTTTTTTCCTACTTCTGAGTTTTTAGGTTTAAATTATTTTTTTACTATTATTTTTAAGATTTTATTTCAAATTTCAGAATCATAAATAAATATTTAATTTAAATAAAACAAAACATAAATTTAAAATAATTTCTCCTCCTCTTCTTTGCTTTTAAAATTTGATATATCAAATAATAATGAAATTGATTACAGCTTTTATCACATTTTCACTTGTCTCAATCCTAAGAAATTGTTAGAAGCAAAGCAACAATTCATGTGTTTTCCTATCTACAAAATCATAAAATTAGTTCCACATCATTGCAAATTTACAATATTATTAATTACTAGTGCATTTTTTAAACTAATAATAAAGAGTTGATATGATATTATCTCTCTAATATACTTAATTTTATGGCCATGATTTTGATTTGTGTATATATGCATGATTATAAGTAGGTAACGCATTAATTTGGTGTTTTTCTTCCACTTTTTTGGTGCATGAATTTGATGCACGCGATAAGCATTTTCATGTGAAGAAAGGGGGAAGGATAGGTCCCAAATTTAAAGTAATTAAAATGATTAAATTTATAATTACTATTCTATAATAATCAAAACTCTCGAATGATCGATAAGACGACTCGAATTCCAAAGCAAGATCCAAATCTACACGTGAAGAAGGAAGACACTTGTAATTTTGAGTTTTATTAATGTAATTTCATTTGAATGAATGAGAATTACATTTTCTTTCAAAAAAAAAACTCTACAATGCATGTGAACCATCCACAAAACAAAATAATTTGCAATCATTAGTAATTAGCTCCAAAATTAAAGAAAAATTAATTACTAATATTTGCTGATAAGCAATCATTAGTTAATTATTATCTCTTCCAAAGTGTATTCCACACAATTTTTACATCATTAATTTGATTAATTAATAGTTATTTATGCCTTTCATTAAGCATTATCATAAAAAAAATATTGAAGCAAACTTGAATCTAAAAACCCAATTAATAGCTGAAATTGATTCAAAAACTTATTCATTAATTTATTTATTTTGAGAATCAGTTCAAACACTTCCTTACCAATATCCAAACACCACAAAACGCAATCATTCAGAGTGTGTTTAAATGAGTAAATTAAGTTCATCAATTAACAAAGTTGAAACATAATTTCATAATGCGCTATGATGAAAATGAGAGGAAAATGAGAGGAAAATGAGGTAAGATCTTACAATAAGTAATATATCGATTGCTTGTAAGTTGTAACTAAAAGGGCTAATTAAAGAGAAAGTTAATCCCCCTAAGATATGATTTACTTGTCTTCCAGCTATATATACCTATATCTATAACCTAATAATATCTTGCATTACTTGTATGTTACTACACACTTATATAATTTTAATTAAACAATAATAATAATAATAATACTTATGCAATCCCCGGTGATTTGCATAGACTTAAGCAAGAGAATCTCATTGGAATAGCACGGTTTAGGGCCATTGTTAAGCAAAACGGTTTTAAACTACTCGTGTGTACTAAATAAATGAGTAATCAGTGTAGTAACTAGTAATTAAACAATATTCTCGATGTACCCGTTTAATGGTGAAAATACAAATTTGAACTCATAAAGATGCATTTGTTTAGAAAAATCTTATCTTTTGTATTCTCAATCAAAAAATGGTTAATTTCAAACTAAAAGACTTTAAAATATCCTTAGTTAAGAAGAATATATATACACACATGTACACAATCAAAATGTGGGGTGGCCATATATATGGGTTCTTAAAAAACAGTAATCATATGAAATCAATAAGTCGAAATATATCTTGGAAGAAGGCAACAAATGATAACTTGGACTTGCATTGGTCGCAATCACTTCGGTCCCATTTATCTGCGTTGGTTCCTTTAAGACCACATTTTTTTTTCACCTTCCATTCTCCCTACGGTTGAAAACTTGGACTTTTTGCATTAGATTCTTCTTAACAAATTAATGCATGCTAGGTAATATGAAAAGATGTCAATAAATCAAACATTACGTGAACCAATTTTATACTCTTCTTTAAATAAAAAAAAATCTTTTTCAATTAGGTGAAAAATGTGTCTAGAATTATCATGTTGATAAAGGTAAAAATACAAATTCGATTTATGAAACACAAACTTGGAAATACCCTTAATTATTAAATTAAATTGGGAAAAGAAAGATCCAAAACAAATAGACATGTATATGTATTCAATTTTCTACTTGATCAACACATGGAAAGCTAATATATAGATATTGTTAATGATAAATGATCTCTAAACCTAAGATGATCTATATATGATTATCAAGACAAATTTATTAAATTAATTGAACCGACTTTTTTTTGTGGGTTTACTTTGATAATCATAAAAATTAAAATCTAGTGTTAGATTAATACTATTTCAAATGCTTAGGTGTGCCAATACAAATCATGTGTTTGTTCTTTAAACTTACTTTGCCCGAAAGGAAGTTCTTTTGCGTAGTGGGTACAAAAACAAATTCAATTGACGGAAAGTGGGTTTTTTAACTTTTTGTATTACTATTACCCTTTGCATGGCTGGAATTGACTAGTACTTTTCATCAAATCCTCAAGTTGGTCTCCAAGCAAATTATCAAAGTTTAATCTAGTTTTTAATCTCTTGATAGTTTACTA
The DNA here is from genome assembly GCA_001974825.2 of Corchorus olitorius. Lineage (NCBI taxonomy): Eukaryota > Viridiplantae > Streptophyta > Magnoliopsida > Malvales > Malvaceae > Corchorus > Corchorus olitorius. The sequence continues at coordinate 32,126 of AWUE01017966.1, read as the reverse complement.
ACCAAAGACAAGTTGCATTTATTCTTTTATAATAATCACTCTATGACTTGGAAATGGAATCTTAATCCACTAGTACAAAGAATATCTTAAACATGATAAACGCTGTTTTCTTGTTCCTAGTTGAAAATTGTCGTTCTCATGCACAACTTTCTTTTAACAAGGATAACTCTGTATCTAAATGACCCAAAACTAATCAATTTCAAGCTGAAAGGATGAAAGATCAAAAATCTTCCGAACAAATCGAATTAGTAAATTTTAGACTAATAAAAGATTAACCTTCTATAATAATTTTCTCCTCAAATGAAAAGTAAAATTTGTTATGAGTACAAGGGCAAGCAATGATAATTTTATTCAAATTAAGCATGATTGAATGAGTTTAAATGATTGTAAGTTGAAACCAAGAACCCCAACTTAAAGCAATCTTCTAAAGAATATATACCTTTTAACCTTGTTAAGTTACTAATCTAAAGAGTAATTTAGTCATTTTGTACATTAATACAAGTAAGCCAAATTACCAAATGGCAAATGGGAAATGGAAGACTGAAAAAGGCAAAAAGGTGGGCTAAAGTTAAGCTGGCAAATTTAACCAAATTTGGTTGCCAAGACAAAATACCAAACTTGTCATTTCCTACTTGTCTCTATCTACAACACACCTTATTTCTTTCTCACGTTGCTTTCTAAAGTACTGTTTCCAGCTCTAATATCATACAAAAACAGCCCAAAATCATATTTTAAATTACCAAATTAAATCTCTAAAAATCTTGATACAAATTTTATTTCCAATTTTGCCCATGGCTTCCCAAGATATTTAGGGCCACTTATCCTTTTGCATGCTCATGCTCATGCGCAAAAGCCCACATATCTTGACCCAAAACTTGAAAAAAATGAGTTGGGTCAAAACCCCAAAAAAAGTCAAAGACACAAAATGACAGATCAACCAATAAAAAATTGACATGTCAAAAATATCAACCTGTTTTGAACCCCACTTGATCACAACCCCTCTCCCCTCCATCTTTATCTTTTTAAAGAAACCCTAATTCACCTCTCTCTTTGTTACCTACTTAACCCAATGAAAAGGTAGAATTTCGAAAGAAAAAGATACAAACTTTACCTTAAAAAAGAGAGAAAAAAAAAAAAATCACACCCATCTCTTAGTCTAAAAAAATTAACTTTTTTCCACATCTTCAAGAGATAAAGAAAACAACCCACTTAAAATTTCATAAAAAGTTTTTTGCTTTGGGGGTGCTGTAAACTATTTTACTGAAGTCTGTTTTTGGGATGATGGAAAATTCAAGTTTCCCGGAAAATGATACAGGCGCCGACGACAACGTTAGCTTAGAGAATGAAGAAGAAGCAGGGGTGAAAAACGAAGAGATTGACCGGAATTTTCCTGGGAACAGGTGGCCAAGGCAAGAGACTTTAGCTTTGTTAAAGATAAGGTCTGAGATGGATGTTGCTTTTAGAGACTCTGGTGTCAAGGCTCCTCTTTGGGAAGAAGTTTCCAGGTTTGCTTTAATTCTTCCTGTTTTTGCTCTTCTGAACTTTGTTTGATGTTTTTTTCCTGGAAAAATATGACTATAGAATGAAGGAAAATGTTGGGTTCTAAACAGAAAATGTGGGAAATATTTGATTTTTATATGATGGGTTCATTGTGTTTTTAGTTTTTACTTTGGGGTATTGAATTCCTTCTTGTTTAATTATACTGCTTTGAATGAACTAGTGAAGCTGTTAAATGTAGTAAAAAAATTATAAGTAAAAAGTGATTGCCTTTTATACTATTTTCATGTGTTTCTATCTATTTGTTTTCATATCGCTCTTTAGCTTCAATATCTCAATTCTGTTTGGGCTTCTTTCTTGTTTGAATTACTCGAATCCCCCCTTTTTTTCTATTACATTAATTTGTTATGTTAAAGTAATTTACTTTGAGGTGCAACAATGTGGTTGTCTCATCAGGAAAATGGCTGACCTTGGATATAACAGAAGTTCCAAGAAATGTAAGGAGAAATTTGAGAACATCTACAAATACCATAGGAGAACCAAAGATGGTCGATCTGGAAGATCAAATGGCAAGAATTATCGGTTTTTCGAGCAGTTGGAAGCATTGGATCATCAGCCTTCCTTGCTTCCACCTTCATCTGAAACTATTAACACTTCAATAGAACCTTTGAATGTTATCCATGATGCTGTTCCTTGTTCCATCCGAACCCCGGCTATGAATTTCAATGAAACCTCTACCTCGACTACTTCTTCCTCCAGTAAGGAATCGGATGGGACCAGAAAGAAAAAGAGGAAATTGACAGAGTTTTTCGAGAAGTTGATGAGGGAAGTGATGGAGAAGCAAGAGAATTTGCAGAAGAAATTTATAGAGGCAATAGAGAAGTCCGAACAAGATAGGATAGCAAGAGAGGAAGCATGGAAGATGCAGGAATTGGCTAGGATTAAGAGAGAGCGTGAGCTATTGGTTCAAGAGAGATCAATTGCAGCAGCTAAAGATGCTGCTGTGCTCGCATTTCTAAAGAAGTTTTCAGATCAAGCAACCCCAGTGCAATTGCCTGAGACCCCACTCCCGGTTGAGAAAGTTGCTGAGAGGCAAGAAAATAGCAATGGTAGTGAGAGTTATATGCACCACCTAAGTTCTTCTCGATGGCCTAAAGATGAAGTGGAGGCTTTGATAAGGCTCAGGACTAATCTTGATTTGCAGTATCAAGACAATGCACCTAAAGGCCCACTATGGGAGGAGATATCAACAGCAATGAAAAAGCTTGGCTACGATCGAAGTGCAAAGAGGTGTAAAGAGAAATGGGAGAATATGAACAAGTACTTTAAAAGGGTAAAAGAGAGCAACAAGAAAAGACCTGAGGATTCAAAGACTTGTCCTTATTTCCACCAGCTAGATGCTATATACAGAGAGAAATCTAAAAAGGCTGATGGTTCAGTTAATACTGGTTATGAATTAAAGCCAGAGGAACTTTTGATGCACATGATGAGTGCCCAAGAAGAACGACCGCAGCAAGAATCAGCAACGGAGGATGGTGAAAGTGAGAATGCTGATCAGAATCAGGTAGAAAATGGAAACACTGAAGAAGTTGATGCTTATCAAATTGTAGCTAACGATCCTTCTCCAATGGCAATCATTGGGTGATTGAGACAAACAGTGAGACTTTCTTTTTGAAAGCTAAAGTGAGGAGTGTCTAAATTTTGTTTAAGTGGGTCATAGTCCATAGTGTTAGTCTGTATTATATAGTTTGTGTGGAGGCAGATTTCATTTTTGAGAAGTTTCATTTAATTTGACATAGAGGCATCTGGGTAGAATAGTATCCATCTTTAAGTGTATATGGTCATCATTTGTTTGAATAAGCATGTGAGGCAGTGGGAAAGAGTTGAATAAGGAGGCTGTGTGTAATATATAGTATTTCAAACATGCCTTTTTTTCTTTGGCTTTTGCTTTTGAAAGGTGAGAAGTTGAAAACACCCATTTGTGCAAAAGTGGGAAATGGTTGGGAAAATTGCTTTGTGTTTATATTACCTTAGTGTACACTTGCATCGGCAATATGCTACAATGGAGAAAAAGAGGTTTACACTTTTTTGCTAAAGTGGTAATTATATCACCCGTGCGCCAGCAATGTTGTATGATTGGGGTGAGAAATACCTTTAGACATCAATATCATCTTAGCTGCATTTTCATTTTTTCTTAGATTATTTAATAAAGGTTTTTCCTTTTGGGGTTCATGACTTATGCTTAGACTTTGCAGGCTCCTTTTTATATGTTATTCTTTAAATGGGAATTTTGAATTGAAAGGTTGCATTTCTAGCACTCATGTCAAATGAATTGTTGACTTACCCATATAACAGAATGTGGTCCATCATAGATGTTTGCCTTCACATGAATTGATCCTTGAGGCATGAAATAGTTGTTGATTTGCCTACTAGACCATTCTTTGTCCTTCACTTTTGGGGTTCTGAAATGAAATGCTTATGAAATGTTATTGGATAACAAATTAACAATAGATTGTGCATAAACATAAACCTAAACCATACATTAATCAACTTTTTAAATAGGATTAGGATGTATACACGGATTCATCTTTTCTATTGTCTCGATTACTTTAGAATCTAGTCAAGTTGGATCTTAAACGAGGAAATCTCTATTTATTAATAAGATTCAAAATTGAGACCTTATATAAGGATATTGAAAAATTTTCATTCAATTATTTGATTTTGAATAAAGCTCTAAATTTTTCAAATTTTGAAAAGTATTAAACTTTGCTTACTAGTACCATTTTTAGATCTTTACCATGGACACAGACCGGGAAGTTATAACAAGGTCCACAGTCCACAGTGCAGCAAATAAGTGGAGCCAATCTTCTCCTCACAAAACCCTTATCTAATTATCTTCTTGTTGTGGGCCTTATTTTGTCCAACAATTTTAAGTTCAAATCAAAATCAACAAGGCGACATTTTATACCCCTAATGTTAAAAGAACAAAACAAAAGAAAAGACTATGAGGCCTTTCGAGCTAACCATAATTGAACCAAAGGGCTTAATGCTTGTCCATGGGCTCAAGACCATGTTTGATTGGGCTGCGTTGCCCCACTTCTTTATTGCAGGTGAGAGTTGCATTTTACTCATGATAATATATTTTTTTAATCAATCAATAATCAGAGATTACAAATATCGGGAGGAATAATCCCGTTATCCAGCTTAATTTTAACTAGAGAATGTGCTAACTATGATTCAGGTATACTGGAACTAAAAGTCCAGCACTTTATCACCAGACCAAATGCCCGATGGCTGCTCATAATAGTATTAGTAGCATTTATAGCAAAATTCCATCACATGACCACATCCATATGGTTGGGAACACGCATAACCTAGCTAAAATTTGTTAGGGATATTTGATCTTTCATGAAAATGAGAAAAATGTTTGAGATTTGACAAAGTCAACAAAACAAAATTATTGGGTATGACTCATTTCGAGTTTAAAATGTCTTCTAACAGAATCATTTGAATGTCAATGAAAGATTATTGAAGTGATCAGTTGTTATATGAGATCACATACTCGTATATATAATATATAAGTTTGATCTTCGAAAATGGATTTGCTTATAGAAATTTACCTGTTTATTTCTTTGATTTAAAAGGAATTAGTTTCGGATTAATGAAACATAGGAAATTGAGATGATAATGCCTCTTTCTAATCTACAAATTTATGTTGATATTAGACTTCTATATTCATTCATGTTAACTTAAAACTCATTCCATATAGTAACTATAGTTAATTTTTACTAGTGCCAATGATAGTACTTGATTACATTAAATTCTCAATGTCAATATATCCGTTATTCTTCACTCATGATTACAACACTCCATGGATCATTAATTGAATCTTCCATAAACTTTCCTCTCTTTTACTGCAAACAATCCCTCTAACTCTATTCACAGTTATTGCTGGAGGATGTGTTTAGTAGAACGGTGCGTTAACTGTGCGATTGACACTATTTAGCAACTGTACAGATGAGATTATACTGTACAGATTAGATTAGGTATTGTACATATGAGATTATTAGAGCAGCGATTAAAACGGAGTTTACACTTAAACTTCATTTGGATCCAAAACGGTGGTTAAACGACCAAACGGTGGTGAAACGGTTACGAATAAGAATCAATGAATAAAAAAAAGCCTTGGGTTTCACTTTCAAAGCCTAGAAATCAATGAACAAAGAATATACAAAACAATAAATAAAGGATCCTAAGTTTTTTTTAACATCACATTCACAGTTACACCAACCCCAATGATATCATTCATTCTGACCAAAAGTTCAGACATCTCTCCACCATCAGATTTAAGTAACAATAACAAAATAGTCTTAACCTCGAGATCCGAGTCACATTCATTCTTCAATAAACTTAAACTGGTCCAAATCCAAAATCAATAAAAACTCTCCAAACCCAAAATCCCCATTCCACAAAGCTAAAGCTCTTATCAATGGCAGATTACGAGCCAACCCATCATCACCAAACTCACCACCACCATCACCAAACCATCCCCAAAGAAACTGCTCTTCAAGCATTGAACACAATCATTCAACTTCACTTTGAGAAAACCCTTGAGAAGAAAAGGGCTATAGACCTTCAAAAGAAGGAGCTTCACAAGCTTTTCCAGCTCTTCTTCATCTTCTTAGGGTTAGTTTTCATGGGTCAAGCTCAGTCAACTCGTCTTCAGTGCCGCCATTGCTGGGCACCCATCACTCTTCTATCCCTCTCACACCTCATTTTCTATGTCTCAGTGGCTCAGACCTTGCGGTGCATCAATGGGTTCAAGTACCAGAGACGGTGCCACAAGTTGACTCTGGGTTTGGCCACTGAGAAGCTGAGAGAGATGAAGCTGAGGATCAACAATGGTGAGTTTGTTGATGGGTTTGGGGAAGAGGGTGAGTTCGAGATTCATTACCAGGAGCCTCCCGAGAGTTATTTTGCAAAGTTTAAGAGGAATTGGGCTTTGCATTTTGGGTTCTTGATCTTGATCTATGCCTTCATGGTCACTTCCTCTGTTGTGCTGCTCTGTTTTTAGGTTTTCCATTTTTAGTACTGAATTTTATTTTTTTGGAAGTGTTTAACAATAGATTTGCTTAATGTGAATACCTTGGATTCTTCATTAAATTAAAAATAGTAAACTTTTAATGTTCTTTATGTAGTTTATACATTTTCAATTGTTCTTTTCAGTTTCAACTATAAAAAGCAGAGACCCTACGTTCATGATTAAGAATTAAGCTTTTTATCAAAAGCATATGCTCGTGAAATCATATTTTTCTCCTTTTGTTTTGGGGTGATGATATTGAAAAGGAGAAAATCTTCTTCTTTTTTTCTCCTTTTTCATTTTTTCTTCAATCTTTTTTTTTTTTTACAACTTTTGATGATGGGTTAGTTTCTACTAACTTTTTGTACAAGGAGACAGAAGAATGTACTGTATAAAATACTAACTAGATTTTTCTTTGTAGAGAAAGGTAAGTGAATTACAAAAGAAATTTTATAATTTTATTTGAATTTTGAAATTTGAAAAAGAAAAGAGAAATGACCAATTCCTTTCCTTGGGCTTTGGCAGCTAACTAAACTAGGTTTCTGATAAGACAGTATATGAACTGATATGCATGACATGTTTTTTCTTTGAGCTAATGGTCTTTTCTTCTGTCCTTTTTACTTCATTTCCTTTGAGTTTTTGAAACAACTAAGCTTCGTAGTTATTAGTTAATGCTTGAATTTAGGGGGCCCCAGAAGCAATGGCTGGCTAAAGGACTTAGGAAACACATGAATATTGGTAGCCCCAAACTCTCGACATAACTCAACTGTTGGTAGTAGGTGAAATCATGTGCAAAGCATCAAGTGCAAAGCAAAGCCATGTTACGAAATGTTTGTTAGTAATTGTAAATTTGAAGCAAGATCTTGTTTGTTTCACATCATATGTTTCATCGATTGACTGTTGATGAAACTTAAAAAGGATAAAATGTGGGGGAAAAATAGTTAAATGTCACATGAAACTTCGTAAAAGTTGTCTGCAAAGCCAATTTCTTCGAAACTGGTTCAACTTTGTCTTGTTCAATTGTTCATTCACTTACACTTTCACTTTCACTTCCATTTCACACGATCTGTCTTTGAGTCTTACAGGATCCATGACAATGAATGTGATAGGAACAAAGAATAATGTTACTGGTATTTTCATTCTTAGTACTACTATTCACATAACATGAAGAACACTGAAATCACTAGAAAGAAATGGGTAAAAATGATGATGGGGAAAGGAAGGGAAGTTACTTCGGAAAGTTCAAATCTCACAATTCTAAAACCGACTCCATGGGACCTATAGCTGCTGTCGTTTTCGATAGTATGGAAGAAAATAAGTAAAATGCTAACAGAGCAGCCAAAAATATACAGCTAGAACAGCTGGACTTTATTAAGAAAATCCATGAATCCCTCCTTCCATGGTGGTAACCTACTAACTAACCTTCAAGGATAATGTAATTTTGTCACAAATATCGATAATAATACGTACAAACTGTAATGTATGCATTTGAAAAATTAAATTTGATTATTTGAATCATAACTATTTTCCTGTCACACGATTTTGCCATGAAATCTGAGTGAGAAATGAATCAAGATTTCTCATCAACTTGTATTTTATTTATTTTAAGTTACATCCCTGTTCAGGTATTCCCTTTCTTCGAAATAAATCTATGGCCCATTGTTATTTTTGTTGGGGCCAATACTAAAAATTAAGAAGAGCCAACTTGGTGATGAATGATGACAAATGACAATTGATTATGAAGAAGATAAACGCAGATGAAGGAATAATTTAATGATTCACCTCTTCTTCACCATTCTAGCTATTCGCTGAGAAAACCGGCGTGGAGCTGTATGCATTTGAATGAACAACAACCAACTCAGGCTAGAGCAGTACACAATGATTTGTATGCATTAACACACAGCTTGAATTTCTCTTCAGCCATTGCCTGCATACATGCATTGGTATGATGAAACTATCCCAAATCCCAAGAGAGAAAGAGAAATAACTCAGAGAGGACACTTGACTTGATAAACCAAGAACAAAACCCTGGAAATTTTGGGGAATATTGCTTATGAAACTACCACCATTCAATGCTATAGCAATAATATAGGAAATTCTAACTAACCTGTGAAGGACCTTGATGCTTATCAGGATGCCACTTCAAAGCTGATGAGCGGAAGCTGCAAGTTGAAGATAGGCCTCTTCAATCATTTTATAATACATAAAAGGAATTGGAGCAAAGGAAAACTGAAAAATGTGCAATTTGAAGACAGGTCTCTTAATTTCAAGTTGAGTTAAGCACTAAAAGACTTACGCATTTTTAACATCTTCAAGCTTCAAGGGGCCTCTTGGAGGTAGACCAAGGATGGTTCTATCAGAACATGATCCTACGTCATAGGACTCATCCTCAGACTCAGACTCAACATCACTTATTGTCTCCCAGAATTTTGTTCTTTGATTAGTCCAGCCTGAATTTTCTCTCCACTCAAATCCAGATTCTGAACTTTGGAAAGAAGAATCCCCCGTAGATGACCAAGTATACGTTTTGTTACCAAATGTAGCTCGAAAGATTGTCTCAGACTCAGGATGATCAAAATCCTCAGAGAACCTCTCTCTTTTAAACCTTCCTGTGTATGTATCAAAAGCAGAAGCCCAGTTTGTTAAATCAAACAGGATCGCAAGCCACTCATAAAACTTCCGCACCTATAATCCAATTGTGGCTTTGGTTTTCATCTTAGAACACAATTAGCTATGTTTTAATCTCTTATGTGTAACAAATTACTAAAGGTAGATGTTAAATAAAAACATCATAACAACATCACATAACCACAGAAGTTACTCTTTTGAAAAGCTGTTGCATAACAGTGTAATCAATTGGCATTTTGCTAAAAGATATTGGATGCTCCTTTGAAACAACTAGCTGTAGAGGCTCAAGTGCCCACATTAAAACCCCTTTCCATCTTTAGTCTTGTTAAAAACAAAGGCATTCAAATATTTCTCCGGTGACCAAGTCAGTAGTCTGATGGTAATTATGCATTGTTTTAGAATAATAGATAGATTGATAAAGAATGTGAAAAGAAAGTTGAAGCTCACGCTTTGCTTTATTGTGGGTGGATTTCTTAGCATGTCGTCTAGAAAACTTTGGACGGCGCTTCTTGTCAGAGCCATCTGAATCCAAGTCTTCCGTCCCATCAAATTTCCATAGTGGATTTTCATCCTAAATAAAAGCCAAAGGCATTCACAAGTTTATATCGTAGTTTCAGGTGCTAATGAAAAGTGCAAACTGCATCTCTGGTTAAAGGCAGGATAAAGGTAGGAGCCCTATAAGCTTGAGACCAATGGCATTCAAGCATTATATACATTTAAGTCCACTAGGTTTAAAGAGAATCAGATCCAACTCATGATCACCTGTTTAAAAAGACTGCAATCTCACTTTTTCATTGGCCTTATTACTTCTATACTCGGATCCAAAATACACACTTTAGGGAAAGTTCTATGGAAACCATAAAATTGAAATTTTATGTTACTTTTGAATTACAGCAATCCAAATTACAAAGAAAATAGAACTAATTCCAAGCCATACACTTATATTCAAGAACAAGATACAATCCAACATGGTTTCTCATTACGACTTGTTGTAAAGTAAACATGCACCTATGGCTATGGTACCATCTGATAACGGACATGTTAAAACATTCACAATTTGGCCAACTCATAGGCCACTGCATAGTATGAACAAAATTAAACTTTAATAAAACCATAGAAATTAGACTCTTGAAAGCGTAACTCTAAAGCACCAGGCAGAATATTAAAGCACTGTTTGTAAATAACTGAAAAGATCTAAAATAAATCATAATAAGCAAATAAAAGTTGGAATAAACCATCTAAACAACCAAAAATATTTATCTTTTTTAATAAAATATTTGAGTACACCTTTACTATAAACTAAGCAGTGCGTCAGGAAGATGAAAATTCGCACCTTCTAAGTATAAGATAAGGGTCTTAAATCAAACAGGAGTCTAGAAAGTTTACCTCGTATGGAATATTTGGAGAACCATTATTAAGGAGAAGGTCTTTCAGAGCTCTCTTTGCATCAGCACGCTTTTGGCGTACTGTATATCTTATGTAATTCTTTTGTTGCTCCTCATATTTGTAATTCTGCAATTAATGTTTGTAGTCTCAGAGAATTTTTACTTACAATAGAAGAATATAGTAAGGAAGACAACTGCCAGAAGATAACAAAAAGTTCTTAAGAAAGCTACTTTGGAAGTACAAAATTAACAATAGCAACATTTTAAGTCATTAGCAGACAAGGTTTATCATCCGATCAATGTCAACATTTCAAATTAATCATGGAAGGGTTTTTTATTTAATCAAACTTGGAAGATTGCTAGAAGCCTAGGACTATTTCAGAGAAAAATGACTAAGGTAACTGCTTTGGCAATCAAGCTTAAAGATAATATGAAGAATAAACTTACGATCTGATGGAATATAGCTAAGCTATCCCAAGAATACAGACTTGTCCTTGTATTTAGTCAAAATTACAAATCCTAAGACATGCCCATTTGATATACTAGGAACAAGATAAGTAAAAGATGCATGTAAAACTAATAACACAAATAGATTACTTGGAAACTGCATACCTTAGATGGTTGTTGACTACTTTGAGTTCCATCATCCTGAAAAATAATGTTAATTGTCAAACATTCCCATCAAAGGCAAGACATACAGCCATACCTGAATCCTTAAACAAAAAATTTTAATGCTTTACTAACATCTAAAGCTAATTCTACACAGTTAGTGTTGGTGTCCGGAGGGGAAAAGAAGTAGAAATATTTATTCACATGGAAGACCACTTAGATAGAAGTGAAGACTAGGAAAAAGGCAATATGAGGAACAAGGTTCAAAATTGCAAAAACTAAACTTGATGAGTTTACAATCATCTAACAGTTTAAGCGATTCACACTCCATTGGCTATAAAGTTTAGGCAATTGATTCATTCAGACAACAACTTAAAGTACCATTCTCAGCTTAATATTAGTCTTAGCAGTGGCATACATAAAAAATCACCAAGAAGAGATTTTTAACATAAAATGAAGCATGTAACATTGAAACTTAATAATCTAACTTAGTTTTTGTGTAACCACAGACTATTGACGCAGCATTCAGAAACAAGACTTTTTTTTTTTTTTTTTCTATTGAAGAAATGACACCAATCTTCTTTATACTAATTCATGACATTGATATGTGGAATAAACTATCCAAAGATATTTCTGAGCATAAAAACTATCCAAACTATTTCCAAACTCGATAGCATTCAAAATATATAAGAATAAACAAAACAAGGCAGAATAGAAAAGGACTCACAAAATTGAATTTGTTCCTCCATTTTTCAGAGGTAACAGGCGTAGAATGAAAAGAAGCAACATGGTTTGTTGCAGCAGTAGCTGTTTGTTTTGAATGCAAGAAAGCAGGAATCAATGAATTCTTGAGAACCAACACATTTCGCCATCTGGGTACTTGCATAATCGAGGAAATCAAGATAAAATCTTCTTCAAAAATTTCCAGCACCAGTCAACTTGTACAAATCCTTATAGACAGGAGACTCTTTGGGTTTTCTTCCTGGGGCAAGAAAAGAATTGTTTTTAACGTTGAACAGACAAAAAGATTACTTAATTCGTGGCGGTTGAAGAGAGAACAAAGGCCGAGATAGTCTCTTCTCCTTATGCTGTTCTCTTTGTCTCTCAGGCTCAGCTGTTAGGTGTTGGATTGAAGTTCGATGCTGAAAGTTGAAACATGTTGTGTTGTGTTCGATCGAGGATTTCGGGTTCGACTCGCTTGTTACTGGGCATTGCAGACAAAGCCTCAAGTCCAGGGAACTCAACCCAAGCCCAAGCGAGCAAATGAAAATTGGGTTGGAGTTTGATTTTTGGGTAATCCAAATCCTGGCCTAGTCCATCAACTCATAAACTAAAAAAAAACAATTAATTATTGGGTTAAATCTCATTTTGCACCTTAAAGTTTGCACGAATTGACATTTTGCACCCCGAAAGTTTATTTGTATCTTATTGCACCCTAATGTTTTTTATTTTGAGTACATTTTGCACCCTTTGTGACGGATTATTTGTTAAGTTCTTAACGACACCGTTACGATGCTGATGTGGCATGCCACGTCAGACGGGAATTGCCACGTGGCATGCCACGTTAGACAGGAATTTCCACGTGGCATGCCACATCATCATAAACGAATAAAAATTAAAAATTGCTACGTCAGCATGCCACGTGACATTTTCATCCTACGTGGCATGCCACGTCAGCACCGTAATGGAGTCGTAACCATTTTCCGTCATATAGGGTGCAAAATGTATCCAAAATAAAACATTAAGGTGCAATAAGATCCAAATAAACCTTCGGGATGCAAAATGTCAATTCATACAAACTTTAGGGTGCAAAATGAGATTTAAGCCATTAACTAATATAAACATTTTTCTTGTGGCTGAAGAAAAAATTCCAAGTTGATAATAGAATTTAATCCCAATTGTTTTAGGTGAAAAAAAAATTCCTAGACTAACAATAAATTCAAATTTTAACAACAATTTTTTCTTAAAATAATTTTCCTAATCCTGATGAGACAAGGATATACACGTGATCACTGGTAATCAGTATATAAAGAGCTTAATCTTAATCTTATTACTCACAAATCATCCAAGTCTTCGTCCTAATTTTCTTGTGTTGTTTTCTTTGAGCCAAAACCTCCTGCTTATTTCTTTACTTTCTAACCATCAACAACGACAAAGTGAACTTACACAATGTATTGTGTTATGGGGCCACTCGAACAGGTTTGCTCACAACATTGATAATGGCAAATTATTGGTCAGAAGCAAATTTTACTATGGCTAACCATCGTCTAGTAGTTTTACAACATTGGCAAGCTCTAATCCATAATCAGCAACCACCTATTAGTGAGCCCGGATTCACTAATCTTTTCAACCAGCATCAACATCGCATAAATTTTCTTCCGATGATGACAGATGCCTTAATCCAGAATGCATGCCACATTATTTTAGCTATCGCAAAGGAACCGAAAACTATAGGTTATGGTAGGATAGGGATCTCAAACTTGGTGGATTGGGAGATAGCAGTAAATAGGATTGCAAGGACGGCACAAGGACCAAAAGTTATAATCGAAAAATTTAGTTCTGAGTTGGACATGGAGTATGGATCGCAAAAGTTGGTTGAGTTATTAAATGCTTATGGATCTCAACCAGTATCACACCAACATGCCCTCTTTCTCCAACCAGATTTCTTTTCATTAGGGTTTGAACGACCTCCACCTCCAAATTGGGGCATGGATCATGCCGGTTCTGTTATTGTAGCATTAAGTTTAGGACCGATATATTTTGCTTGTAATATAGCCAACACCGAAATATATTCAATCAAATTTATGCTGGACAAGATGGAGACTGATTAGAAGTACATGAGATATTAATTTTGTTGATAATTGGAGATATTTAGAGGCTATGGGCTATATTTGCAATCATCTAAAACATATATAATGATAACCCTTTTTCACAAGGGGTGACACGTGGCGAAATTGGCGGGTGACAATCACCTCCAATGGCCAACTTGAAAAAAAGGGTTATTTATGTAATAATTTTCGGATATTTTAACTTTATGCTTTTAAGTCCTTTCGATATTTCTTATAGGCCCTTTAACTAAATCTATTTTACATTAAGGCCCTCAAACATTTATCCTTTATACAATTTCATCCTCGAACTTTTTAATTTATACAATTTAGTCCTTTAATTGATTTTCTTTAACTTTTAACTTTTATTATTTTAACTCATTAATACTCTATGTAAATGATTTGTAATACTTTTCTATTAGTCTTTAAATTTGTGTGTGAAAACTGTCATGTGTAAAAATGATAAAAGATGTTGCCGCAGCAGCAGAGTGCGGCTAGGTATTTGCTTGTATCTTAAATATTACGGTGCTTGGATTGTCGGGTACTTTGATAAAATTGGCTTGGATACTAGACGAGTGCTAGCACTAGTTCAGGGTGATGATGAATTTCAAGGAAGACTTGGTTTGTTTCAACTCTCGGTTGCTGTGGGTGGTCGTGGTCTTTAATGATCCACAAATTACATGGCACATGCTATAGGAGAAAATCAGAGTTATGTTGAGGATTCAAAGTTTCTCAAAACATGCATCTTGACCAACAAGAAGAGAAATGAGAGGTTTGTGGAGATCATGCATAATCAGATGGGGCCGGTTTTGGGAGAGAAACAGATTGCGAATTCTTGGTTTTTCTTATAAAGAATATACCAATGAATGGTGGATAGTCCAACATTATATCTCACCCGGCTTTTTGGTCAGGGAAGAGCAATCCCGGCAAGTTAGGATATATGATCCTTTGGTGCCACGTGAAACCATTGAAGCTGTCATGAGAATTTACCTTCGTGGTCATCAAAACATAGTGGTTAGAGATAGCATACAACATGTCGATTCCATTTGCATTATGCATAAAGCCCCATAATTTACAGCAGTAAATTGGAATGACATTAGGGATACTATGGAACATATTGCTCACTTCTTTGACTTTACATATCATGGTGGCCGGAATTACAATGGCTTTAGGACAAAGGTTCACATTATATGTTATCAGCCGGGGATTACCGCCCCAAGGTAACCAGTCTAACTGATGTAACAATTCTTTTATAAGGAGTTGTATAGTATGTAGTTTTAACTCTTTGCGTAGAATTAGTGGGGTTTTTTTTTTTTTTAGGGGGGGGGGGGGGGTTGAGAGGGAGTATTTTTTTAATTGCAATGTTATGTTATATTTTATTATTAAATAATAATAACATAAGTATTGAATAGTTGAATTGATGCGGTGGAACATATTCAATTCAGAAACACACAGAAAACTCAGAGAAGATAAATTGAATAAAAAATTATTGAATGATTCCTTAACCTCAAATTTAGGGTTTACAACCTTTAAATAGTTTCAGGAAATAACGAAAATCAAATAAAAATAACAAAAGCCCAAAAATAGTCCAAACGGGCCAAAATAACAAAAGCGATAAAAACTAAATATAACGACAGAAAACTGTAACGGCCATTTTAGGCCCTAAATGAAACATTGAACCGCGCAGTTTGTCACGTCGTAGTCAATTCGAAACCCTTTCCGAAAAGGTATTATAATAGTCAAACCAACTTATGGTTTGAAAATTATTGCCTGTTTAAGTTGGCCCACCAACGGGAACTTCATGCCCAAATCCAAAACGTTACACGTCCTTTCGAACGGATTTCTGACTATCCATACGATCCATAAATAATATGCCTAGCTCATCCGCATCATGAATGCGCCAAAAATATAATTTTTTTTAAATTTTATAATGTTATATTTTAATCGAAAAAATTATAAAAGGAAAATTAACTGCAAAAGAAATTTTTTTGTATGGCCAGTGCAAAAGAAACTTGAATGCACCAAAAATATAATATTTTTCAAAATTTCACATCTTTTTGTAAGATATATCCCTTGGCCCTTGCTTGAACCTTCCTGCTGGGACTAATAAAATTAAGGATAACGTAATTGTTAGTAATTTAACCTATAAAATAAAATAATTAAAAATTTTGTAATTAATATGCGACCAATTTGTAATTTAACAAGATTTAAGCAACTTGTAATAATAATGTACTCATTAATTACTATATATATATTATTCGGCAAATAAATGGGGATTTTAGGTAAATGACAATAATACCAGGCCTTTGTAGGCTATAGCCCACTTGTAAAGAGCCAATCGAGATGAGCAATCCTTCTTTCTACTGCTGCGCCTGATCAGTGCTTTGTTCCAAGTAAACCTTCTTCGTTGCGCAAGCCGCAAAGCCTCTCTGCCCATTTAAGGCTTCACCGAATATCAGAAAAAACATGACTATAAAAAAACGTAGATGGGAAGACATGGATTTGCTTGACAGGAATACGAGGAGGAAAAAACATAGATCGGAAGCCATGGAAGAGCTTGACAAGGAAGAGGTTGACAAGGATAAACGCAGATGGGAAGACATGGATCGTGACATATTGGTGAACATAATGGAACGAGTGTTACACAAGGAAAAGAATTTTAGCCGCTTTTACTCCTTCTCTATATGCAGGTCATGGTTAGACGCATTATTGGATGTGTATTTCCCTTATGGACATTATGTTTTCGATTTGCGGCCACTTCCAGCCCTTGATACCAAAGTTCTGGCCAAGGGATTTTTCATCTCTATGAAGCTGGTTTTAGCCCTTCGTCCAACTATCCATTACTCCAAATTGATTGTGGGAAATAATGGATTGTTACGCAATTTCAAACTCGGAATCTCTAATCGTAAAGGCCCATTGGTTTATGACATGTTTGACAGGTGTTTGTTCTTATTCCTGTTTAGGGTCAAGTTGTGCAATTAATTAACTTGCATGCATTAATTCTTGTTATAATTAATTATTGAACAACATTTGATTGATATTTAACTAATTAATTAATTACCCATGCTTTTTGCAGGTTGGCGCCATTCCTTCGAGAGTTAGACTTACTTGCTTTTGATTCTTATTATAGAAATTATAAGCATCAATTTGGGCCTTACTGTAAGAAGTTGGAGGCTATATTCTGTTCTGCTTTAACAGTGGTAACTCTTTGTCGTTACAGCAAATACATCCATACACTACGCTTGTATGGAGTAATAGAGCAACGTACAGCGCAATTGATTGGTAAAAGTTTTCCTCTGCTCAAGCACCTGGAGATTCCGTCTTGTGTTCTCTCAGTCAATGCATTGCCAATCATTTTGAATGGCCATGATAATTTGCTCACCCTCGATACTCGGCATTGCTTCCTTGCATCTCAGGATCGCATTGGAAAATGGTATTTCTCTTACCATTACAACTTAGTTCCTGATACTAATCCTTATCCTGGAGTGAAAGCATTGGAGTGGAAGTTGGAGGAAGAGAGCTTTCAAGGTGTCAAGGTACATTTGCAATGCAAGAGGAGGCTTTGCTCTAAATGCTCCTATTTATATGACTAGTATTTATTTATTTTTATTTTCATTCAATGTGGCAGCTGCCAGGTTTTTAAGTTTAAGTATGATGAACAATGCAACCCTGTTTTATGTGTTTGGATTCAGTTTCTTAGTGGTTGTGGCACCAAGTTTTAGTCACAATTTTTACTTTTGCAAATTGTTGCTTGGAGTTTTACTTTTGCATATGCTGTTTGATTTATGTGGTATTTGGAGGAATTTGCACTATGTGTGTGATGTCAATTTCTCCTGGCCATCTAATTCTAATGCCGCCAGATTATCATTACCCGAGCCATAGAAAGCTAGTGATGTTGTTGACATTAGGCAACATAATATATAAGACCTTTATCATGTATTAGTGTCTCCATAGGGATGCCATATATATATTTCAAAGAAATCAGATGATTATCATGAACAGGTATAAGAATATCAGAATTTATTACATTTAATGCATTTAGGATATCTGCTCTATAATTGAATTTATGATTGGAATGCTAAAATCCAAGTTGACCTCCAATTTCTCTGTTCTGTTAGTAGCAAAAAACAGCTATGCGGACACCATTGATTGCCAACTTGGAAGCTAAAATTCTTTTGTTCAATTTTGAGTTGGAAGCTAAAATTCTGCCATGGATTCTGCTAATGAATCCAATTCTTTTGTTCAATTTTGTTTAATTGGTTTGGTTTTGGACCTCATTACAATTCTTGCCGGAAGTCCAGAATTTTGAGAATTTTGGGTTCGACTCGTTTGTTCCTGGGCATTGTAGACAAAGCCTCAAGTCCAGGGAATTCAACCCAAGCCCAAGCCAGCAAATTAAAATTTGGGTTGGCTTGGAGTGGAATTTTAGGTGATCCAAATCTTGTCCATCAACTCATAAACTAAAAATATGGTTATCCTTTTTACCCCTTGGATTATCGCTTCAATGATTGTCCCGTGAATTTTCAAATTCAAGACAATTAGCCCTCTAAATGTCCCAAAGTGATCAAGACATTTTACCCCCTGACGGAAGGGACAAATTGTCATAAATTTGGAAAGTTCGGAGGACAAATTGTCTCGAATTTAGTTTAGCAGGCAAATTATCCTCAGTCTCATAATTCAGGGTGCAAAAGGCTTATAAGCCCTAAAAAAACAAAAAGAAATTCTCAAGGAGAACTAAAATGAACAATAAATATAAAGTATTTTAGAGGAAAGGGTATTCAATTTTTTTTGACATGAAAATATAGAAAACCTACTAGTAGGGAAATTTTTCATAGGGTATAAAAATTTATGCTGTGCAATAGAATAGACTTGATGAAGTATGAAGAGATGGATAATGATCAAAAACATTATAAAAAGCCGATATTTTAGTGAAAAATAAAAAGGGAAGGGAAAATGGTAAGGACGTGGGAGAGAATTGATGAATTACATGAAAGTTGTTTGAGGTACCTGAAATGATAAATTCAGTACGTGGGCCAAGAAGACCAGCATGAGCATATGAAGTTATCATTGTTTTGGAGGATAATTTTTTTTTTTTTTTTTTTACCTTTCATTATGAAGAGCCAATTATTTGTTTTGTAAAAGAGGGAATTATTGGAAGGGAAATATGAGGAAAAGGGGTAAATTCTAGCTCCACACTTGAGGGTGAATGATAAAAATGAAAATGATACACATACATATATATAAGAAAAGAAAGATGTATGAACTATATATATAGTATGTCGTTCAATTCCTAATTAATTAGCTCCATGGTTAAATAACCATCTTATATAATAATAATATAAACCTGATTAAGTAAAATTTTATACCAAACTGAAAATAATGACAAGCTTAGTTGTCAAATGAATCATGAGTTTGAGTTACCATTAGAATCACTTGATGAAGCAAAAACACGACTAATATCAGACAGTGTCGCATTTTCAAAAGAAATTAAAATTTCTTAATTTTATGATTTCCTGTGTACACCAAAAAAAAAGTATATCATCTTTTCACATGCATATATATGTATAATGTATAATGTATAATGTAATGTATCTCGTTCCTACATATAAATACAAATAAAATCATATATTTTTATGTTCAATGTAGATTTGTTCATAGATCGGACCGTGGCAATTTTCAAACTAGGACCGACATGAGCTGGTTAGAAGTGGTTATACAAGATTTTCCAATTAGTTGAATAGGTGCAACACGAGTACACGACCCCATATATATAGTATTTTACTTAATTTTTTAATTTTAAGACACTTAAAAATAAAATGTTACTATATTTTAAAGAAATTTAAAAATAAATGGGTCTTAGTAAACGGAATGAGGTCCGTGAACAAAATAGTTTAGATGTTATTTTGGGCATAATCCAACCCATAAGCAACTCTAGTTGTAGAGGCCTTTATTCAATCAATTATCAATTAAGTTGTGCAAATTAAATTATATAAGTAAAATACCCATTTCATAGCTTCCTAATCCTAATGATTACGACAACTAATCAACAAGAATTCTCATAGTCAACATATATAATCACATCTACTAATTATTTTTAGAGTAAAAGAAATGCTTTGAGCCTTGAGTATATGAAAAGTGATGCTTCTTATTCACCCTTTTTTTCTATCAATCTCTTGAATTACCGATTTGGGTAATCTGCCACTTTTTTTCTTTTTTTTTTCAATACTAGGGAAAGAAAAAAAATTACACATAGTAATTAAATGGCTCTAAGCCAAGCTACTTGTAAGGCATCAGCTGCGAGTAGCGATGTGAGCTTTTGAGATAGAGTGTCGAAGGTGTGAAGTCCCAGAAAAAGATTGTCAAAATGGGTGGCCAGCCAATCTGCACACATGTTAGCTTCTCGATAGACATGTTTAATAACGCACTTCCAAGATCGATCAAGGAGTGAGGTATATTATAATGTTTGATCAATTGAATAATATAGTTTTTTGAAAAGACACCTCACATATAATTGAAATCAAAGTAGTTCCCAACATGGCCAAATCATTTTCCTTACAACCTCTCCATTAAATTTGAGAATTGAGAATTCGAGATTGAAGAATTAAATTGGCTTTGTATTTGACAAAATTAGTGGAGTAATGGACAACACGATGTAATTATAGGCACACTTCACATCTTTAAGTCTTGACTTAATTGCCTTTAATGAATGGATAATCAGAAGATACTATCAATATTTCAGCATATTCCGCCGCCCTGGAAAAAATCTCTTCTGATTTTGGCTCTGTTTTTCAATTTTTCATTATGGATTTGCCTTGCCAACCCTTTAAACGTGGCTTCCCTCAAAGTTGGAACTATCTTTAGTTTTGAACTTTAGCTTGAAAATTGTATCCTATTCTAGCATAAATCTTGACACCTTTTAGATTGTTTCTAGATTGTATCAAAACTGCAGTCCTAGCCGGCATTCTCAAATATCTTTGATAATATTTCCTTTTTATTTAGATTGTATCAAAATATGCCTTTTCATGCATGGAACCAAAATTATTTTAATTTAATGGCTATGCCATTTATGATTTTGTTAGTACAAATCTCTAATATTCGCCTAGACGAGTTTTCCCGAGTCAAGTCACATCAGATTTTATCGACACTTATTTTCTCCATTCACCAGACTCAAATTTTTACTATTTCATAAGTGAGAGTTGAAAAACTCTAATATCACTTGAATCATGTTGTCACTTGTCTTGATGGGGTAACTTTGCCAATGTGTTAAACATTTTTGTAAAACATAGGAATCCCATAATCAATACATACAAAGGCAATATAAACATGTACAAAAAAGGTATAAAAAACTTGACAGAGAAATATACAAAAACCCCACTTGACTCCCCCTTTTACAACCCATTTTATGCCATTCCCATGGTCCATTTCACATCCATCCATGGCAGAATAATGGAAAACCAGTTCAAAAACTATAGCTAGCCAACTCATGTTCCTCAAATTCTTGCTTGGTCCACAAAACTTATATTTAAAAAAAAAAAAAATTCCCACCATCTGTTTCGCTTCCTATTCCAAATTTGATAAACTTTTTTTCTTAACCCAAATACTATCTTTTTATCTTAATCAACGCCATAAACAAAGTTTTTTTTAGAGTCATCAAAATTCAGAAAAAGCTTTACAGCTTGAGACACCTGTATTTATAATTATCTATCCAAATATAGTAGTAATAAAACATATCTTATATGCTAAATATTCATACGAAACGATTTGTTTGAACGTTAATAAAATCTTTTCAATCTGTTTCAGTTGTCGGTTTGTCTATTTTCTGTCTCTTTGCATTCTTTCTTTACCGCAGAACATTTGTCGGAAAGCCAAAAAACCTTAAAAAAAAAAATATACAACCCTCTTTTCTGATTTTCCCTATAAATCTCCTAAATCTTCTCTTTCTCTCTGTTCTTCAATATTCTTCTTTCTTCCTCTCATTCACCCAAAACAGGGCAATAATATCAGAAAAAACAACATAAAAAAAAAAGACGCAGAACGTTTTTGAATAGGCTCTTTGGTTTTGTTTTTTGTTGAAAAAAGTTGAAAATAATAATATGGGAGGTTGCGCCACCAAGCCTAAGGTTTTGAAGGGTGACGACGGAGAAGCCCCTTCTCCGGCGCCGGCACCGCCTCCTGAACCGACGAAAGAGCCTGTTTCTGCTGTTCCTGAAGCTAAGGAGACTGCTAATTTTGTTGCTGTTGAAGGTGAAAAGAAGGTTGAAGAAGATATTCATGCCACTGGGGTTGCCGTTTTGGCCAAGGATTTTGATACCGTCGAGTCCAAGGAAGTTGAGGTTGATGATGATCAATCTAACAAGCGACAATCTCTTAGTAACTTGTTCAAAGAGGTATCTATTTCTGTTCCTATAATATATAATAGTAATTATAATAGTATTAGTTATAATAATACACTCTTTCAAGCATTTTTATAGTAAATTTAAATTGTAGAAGAAAGGGTTTAAGTTAATCATGTTGGTATTTTGAAATTTATTGTCTAAAAGCCTTTTTAGATGCTAATTTAACTGCATTTTACACTAAACTGAATGGATAATAAATTTTGACAATGGGTTGTTATTGAATAATTTCGAAGCTTGTGTTAATTGCTTGATGTGCTTCTATGCAATTTGATTAGTGTTTGATGTGATTTTTTTTTTGGGTTGTTAAAGCTGAGATGATGGGATTATTCATTTGAATACGGTCATAATATCTGTCTTTTCAATATGTTGGTTGTTTGACGGCATCTTTTTCCTGGCAAGTTCTTTCAATTGAATTATTTTTTGTATATACTGGTTTTGTCCTGTTTGGCTGGTGAGAAAGTGAAAAGCAATGGAAAAGATTAGAAAAAGAAGAAGATTAATTAAAACATTTCGTCATTTAGTTCCTGTTGACTTGGTATATTCACTATCAAGATTCTACTTAAACTGACCCCATGTCTTTTTGCTTGTCTGATATCCTGTCTGATACAATAATTTTCTCCTGCTAACAAGTTGTGGTGATTTTTTCAATGCAAAACTTTGGTTATCTCTTAATTATAGTGTTTGTTTGGATATAATGAGCACTGAAGTTGATAGATACCGGAAACTTTGAACTGGGAAATCCGTATTAAGAGAAACCCTTTAACATTAATTCCAAGTTAATCCATCAAGTAATATTGGTTTTATCAGAAATAAACAGGTTCTTGTTTTATGGATCTACCAAATGTTTGTTTCCTCTTTGTATTCATTTTGCAGCATTATATGAGTTGTTTCATGTTTCATGTCTACCTTTTAGATGTTTCATTACAAGTTTGGTCCCCTATTTAGTCCTTTGCAATGCATTGATTTCAAATCACATTCAGATTCTTGACACCTTGGAAACTGAAAATACATTTTTTTTTCACCCCTTTAAGTTGCTGTTGCTAAGTATATTCCTTTTGATCTGTAATAAATGTTTTTCATGAATTGAATTGTCAGTGAATTGAAAGCTAATGTTTGAGCAGCAGACTAGTTGGTGGGCAGTGGGCATTGATGGTTTTTAGGCCTTTAAAAGTTTGTTCTGTTCAGAATTGGGATAAACTGAACTCTACTTTCAAGTGAACTTATTGATGATGTTATAGCTGCATTATGATGATTTTCAATCATTTTGGAACTCTTTCTGGACAACCTTATTTGTAAAAGCTTCATCAATGTGAACCCTTATGTTTGTTTTCTTCTCCAAGTTGATTTAACACTGTGGAATGTGGATCCAAACTCCAAAGCATGAAAAAAATATCAAAAGTTAAAGGGAATAATAAGTAGGGAGGAATATTTTTGACTTGACCTGCTCATTTCTGGGTTTGAACTTGAAGGAAATCTACTGCAATTTGTTCAATGGCTCAATTCTGCATAGTTTGACATCATTAACAATGAATTTTATTTCTGGCCAAAAAAAAAAAACAATGATTTTTATTTGATAGACATGGTATTCCTATTCTTTGCAGAATGAAAAGAAGGGGTCAGTTGAGACTGATAGCATACCATCAGAGCCAGTGAAAGAATCAGTGGAGCCAGTGGAAATGCAAAAAGAATCAGCAGAGCCTGTTAAAACAGAACCAGCGAAAGAATCAGCGGAGCCAGTGGCAGTGCAACAAGAATCAGCAGAGCCTATTAAAACAGAACCAGTCGAGACAGTGAAAGAATCAGTAGAACCAGTTGCAGTGCAACAAGAATCAGCAGAGCCTATTAAAACAGAACCAGTGGAGCCAGTGAAAGTAGAGGTCATAGAGCCAGTGAAGCAAGAATCATCATTAGAGACTGAGAAACCTGCAGCTACAAGCGCCATTGCAGATTCCTCTGTGGCTGTGAATCCAGAAATTGAGAAATCCCAGCCAGAGCCTGTTACTGAGAAAGTTGAAACAGAAAAAACAATCGAAGCCACATCAGCACCAGCAGTGCAAGTGACCGAGACACAAAACAAGGAAACATCAACTGAAGATAAGACAGAGAAAACAGAAGTAGCAAAGTGAAGTTTTAAACTCTAAATTTGTAAGTGTGATATATAGGAAAGAATGAAAAAAGATTGTTGGCTGGAGATAAAACATATTTGCTTTTTTTTACTTTCCTATAAGGTAAAAAGCTGCTGTGGAGGGATTGCTGCTGTAGAAATCAAGTAGTTTAACTTGGTTTTAATTGCTGTGGACTTGTTTTTGTTGGTTTTTACTTTCTTTTAATCTGAGTTTGCTTTTCTGATATTTGCTGTGGACATTTTGGGATCCTTTAGATTGAATGTATGAGCATATAGATTTTTGTTTATGATGCCTAATATGATCAAAATCTCATGACATCAAAATAGAAAGCTGACAGGAACATGATGCTTAAACAAATTAAACATGTTGAGATTGTTTTCCATTTTTGTAATATAAAACTATTGGTTTTTTACTTCTTTTGATATTTTTCTAGGATCAAGTTGCCAAATAAATCCACTTTTTCCTTTCAATAATTCATAGACTTATTATTTTAGGATCATGATGACTTCAATCTTCATCAATTTTATCATGCATGTCATGTATATATATGATAAAATACAAAAGAACTAGCAATCTAAGTGGACTTCAAGGCTGCAAAACCCCTAAAAAAAATCCTATTACTTGTATAAAAGACATTGTATGAACAACAAAGAAGAGATTATTAAAAATTACGTGTATACGTTACGATTTGATTATAATTATTATTGTAATGTGATTATAAGAACTTGATCAAAAACCTTGACATATATTTGCTAGTAAAAGAATCAAAGAAGTCCACCATTTGTTAACATTTCTTTGAGAAATAGATGGGAAAGAAAATTACTTGTGATCCAAGTCAGGGTCTTAAACCAGTGATTATAATGTTGGTGGTTCAAGGTGTAAGTGCAGGATCAAATATCTTCTTCCAATTGGCTATTTTTGATGGTATGAGCTTGAGGGTACTTGTTTCTTACAAATATATCTTTGCCAATGCTTTCCTACTTCCCCTTGCTTTGATATTAGAAAGGTATATAAACTTCATGATTTTTTTATTTTATTTTATTTTTCCTTCATCTCTTTACATGTTTAACAGGAAGAGTAAAGCAGAACTAACATGGAAGATAGCATTTCAAGGTTTTTTATCAGGGCTATTTGGGTAAGATCAACCAAAATTGATCACTTTCAATGAATTTATTTATCAAAATTAGAATTAATATGTAAGCTTTGAGCAAAGTTCCTAACAAGTTTTGAATATTTGAATATTGCAGGGGAGCATTGGGACAAAATTTATTCATTGAAAGTATGGCCTTGACATCGGCAACATTTGCTACAGCCATGACTAACTTAATTCCTGCTGTGACATTCATATTGGCCATTATCCTAAGGTATACTTTAAGTAAAGATGGGTTTCTTTTGATTTTCATCCTCTAAGATCATAACCAGCAAAGGAAAATGAGTTCAAGTTTTGTCATGGTTTGAATTTGATATTATTGTACTATCTCTATTCTGCAATTATTGGGTTCTCAGAATGTAAAGTTTGGCAATCAGAACAATGGCAGGGAAGGCCAAGCTGGTGGGCTCTGTTTTGAGCCTAGCTGGAGCAATGATCCTTACTTTCTATAAAGGGAAAGAGGTTAACCTTGGGTCAACCAATATAAATTTGGCTAAACATGAAGCAGATCATCGTATAACAAAGACTCATGCATTGCTTGGTAATAACCAAGTTTTGGGTTCAATGCTGGGCATGGCATACTGCTTGTCTTTCTCAATTTGGAACATAATTCATGTAAGTTACTTATATTTCCAAATTTAGAACATCCTGATTTTTGGCTAATTGCTCATTCAAGGGCCCAACGTTTGCAAAAAGATGTTCAATTTAAGACCTATTGTTGAAAAAAACACAAATTAGAAGTCCAACATTGCAAAATCACTCAATTAAGGGTCCGTCGTCAATTTTATAGGAAGACATAAATGGAAGGCCGTTTAGTCGATTTTGCTACGTTGGGTCATGATTTGAAACATAATATATTTCTATATAATATTATTGCAATTGCTTTTCACAGGCCAAGTTGAGTGAAAATTATCCATACAAATATTCATGTACTGCTTTGATGTCTCTCATAGCATCAATTCAATCCACCATTTATACCATAATTAGGGAGAGGAATTGGTCTAAATGGAAGCTTGGTTGGAACATTAGGCTTTGGAGCAGTTTTTACACGGTAAAATTAAGTAATTCTCCTGCTATAAATTGATTAGTAAATTTTTTTTGTTATTTCTTGATATAGAAAATTCTTTTTGATTGAATTCTTATCATTGAAAGGGAGCAATCGGTACAGGATTAATCGTGGTTGTTCTTCCTTAATTGGTGCGCACGTCTAAAGGGACCATTCATGTCCATGTTCATGCCATGTACGCTTATATTCGTCGCCATTGTCGAATACTTGTTCTTAAATGAGAGGCTACACATAGGAAGGTAATTAATCTAATGTATCGATCAATTTTGTAAATTAATTAAGTTACCATTTCTCTCATATATACAATATAAGAAGATAATTAATTAACAACATTTTTTAATGGTAATAGCATATTAGGGTCAGTGATCATAACGATAGGATTATACACTGTATTGTGGGGGAAAGCAGAAGAGACCAAGAACTCGACGCAAGAGCTTGGGAACTACTAAACCTTGTTACATATGACATTTTTAAAGAAAGTATATTTATAAGTCAACATTATTCAAGTAGACTCGATTCAATTTATACTTTTTCAATAATAATTTTCTACATTTACAAGACTCGAATATTTAAAAGCTTATTACATATATAAATTTTGATTTGTTGTATTTGCAATGTAAATAAGGGTTTTAGGTTTGATGCGGTTCAGTTCCAATATATGAAAAATCAATCTTTTTCACATGGATGAAGAGAAAAATTAAACAACCCAAAACAAATTGGGCCCAAAATTAGATTAGAATGAGAATTTAGGGAAGTATAAACCGAGCCCAATATGGCTCAAAATTCGTTAAGCCCAAACACCAAAAGAGTTAATTAGACTAGTCCTTGGGATTTTTCCATCTAATTTGACTTATGCGACATTGATCAATCGAGAATAATGTAAGTGTTAGATTGTTCCAAATAAAAGGTAGTTTTGATTAAGCTCGTGTATCTGTAACCGTTTCACCATCGTTTGATCGTTTCATCACCATTTTGGCTCCAAACGGAGCTTAAGTGTAAATTCCGTTTCAATCGTTGCTGTAATAATCTCATCTGTATAATACCTAATCTATTCTGTACAGTATAATTTCATCTATACAGTTCCTAAATAGTATCAATCGCACCGCTACCGCACCGCTCTACTAAACGCAGCTAAAAAAAAAAAAAGGCAATTAGGGCCGTAGGGGCTTTAATTTTTTTTTTCCAAATTATTCAAAAATTTATTATATTTTTTTCATATATGAATACAAACAAAAAACAAAAAACATAAAGAAGACTAGAGTAGACTAATTAGTTATTGGTGTATTTTCAGAGCGGGCCAGACACATTTCTGTCACTTTAGTCAGTTATGTATAAATTAACAGTTTGAAAGTAAGTACATGGATGGATATTATTTAGTTATATATGATTCCGATCACATCATGGACCATGGTATATAAATTTCAATTATTCATATTCTAATACTATATTCACATGGAAATTCAATTAGTTTAGAGGTGTTTACACAAAAAAACAAAAAAGAATGAGAATAATTTAAGAGGTTGAAATTAAGGGATCAACAACTTATAATAAAATTTGAAATCGAAAACCTTTGACATTTGTTAAAATTTCTTTGAAAACAAGAAATGGGGAAGAAAAGGGTTTGTGATCCAAGTGAAGGTGTTAAACCAGTGATTATAATGTTAATGGCTGAAGCTGTAGTTGCAGGAGCCAATATCTTCTACAAATTAGCAGTAATTGATGGTATGAGCAATGGGGTCCTTGCTTCTTATAAATTTCTCTTTTCCACTGCTTTTCTACTTCCCCTTGCTTTCATCTTTGAAAGGTAACTTAATTTCTACATATTTTCTTCTCTTCTTAAAAATTACTGTGTTTTTGCTGTTTTTACAGTCTGAGAACTTATTCAGAATATGGTTAAATCCTTGGAAATGAACTTTTGAGGTCCTTCAATCCTTTATCCTATATATTTTGCAGGAAGAGTCTAGCTGAACTAACATGGAAGATAGCATTTCTAGGGTTTTTATCAGGGCTATTTGGGTAAAGATTTTAGAAAATGATCACTTTTCATTGATTTGATCACCCTTTTGAGCAAATTATAAGTTCCTAACAAGTTATGAAAATTTGTTGCAGGGGACCATTGACACTAAACTTATTCATTGAAACCATGGCCTTGACATCTGTAACATTTGCTACAGCCATGTCCAATCTAATTCCTGCTGTTACATTCATCTTTGTTGTTACCTTAAGGTCTACCTTTTAATCTAATTTTTTCAAGATTGATCTATAGTCTTAATTTGATTCTTGCACTATCTTAATTCTGTAATTTTTGGGTTCTCAGAATGGAAAGGTTGGCAATTAGAACAATGGCAGGGAAGGCAAAGCTGGTGGGCTCTGTTTTGAGCCTGGGTGGAGCAATGATCCTTACTTTCTATAAAGGGAAAGCGATTAACTTTGGGTCAACCAATATAAATTTGGCTAAACATGAAGCAGATCATCATGTTAAAAAGACCCATGCTTTGCTTGGTAACCAAGTTTTGGGTTCAATGCTAGGCCTAGCATACTGCTTATTTTTCTCAATTTGGAACATTGTTCATGTAAGTTAATTTCCAATTTACATTATGATTAAAATTTGGTTATATATACTAATAGATGGGCTACTCAATGTATATGCAATATTATTGTTTTTCACAGGGCAAGTTGAGTGAAAATTATCCATACAAATATTCATGTACTGCTTTGATGTCCATCACAACATCAATTCAGTCAATAATTTATGCCATAATTAGGGAGAGGAATTGGTCTGAATGGAAGCTTGGCTGGAACATTAGGCTTTTGAGCAGTTTTTACACGGTAAAACTATGTAATTCCCTGCAAATTCTTTTATAGAAGTAACTGATTATAGTATATAAGATCTATTTCTTGATACAAAATTCTCTTTGGTTGAATTCTTATTAAAGGGAGCAATCTATTCAGGATTAACTGTTGTTGTTTTTACTTGGTGCATTCAAGTGAAGGGTACATTTTTCATGTCCATATTCTTGCCTTGTACACTTGTATACGTCTTCATTTTCGGATATTTGTTCTTAAACGAAAGGCTACACATAGGAAGGTATAATTTAATTTCCAACTCAATAAATCTTCAAATTAAGCTAACATTTCATTGTAAACTTTGGTTTTTCTTCATTAATAAGATGACAATTTGTTTCATGGTGACAGCATTTTAGGGTCACTCATCATAACAATAGGCTTATACGTTATACTGTGGGGAAAAGCAAAAGAGACCAAAAATTCAACGCAAGGGCAAAAGGAAGGGGATGAGTTTGAAGCTGTGGAAAACAGGCCAAGTGATTTCCTTCCTACTGTAGTGATTATTGATCAAAGAAATTAAGGTTCCAAGTGATATTGAGAAATATAACGGATAGCTTTGTGTTATAGATGAGATTTGATTTGATTTGTTGAATTTGCAGTATAAATGTGGCTAAATTAAGGCCTTAGGGGTCTCGACCCCACTAAACTGAGCTCAATGAGGCCCAAAATTAGTTAAAGCCCAAAAACCAAAAGAGTAAATCAGACCAAGGTTCTTGAGGTTTACCATTTTGATGTAATTTATTATTCTTCATTTAATCTACTTACAAGTGGATCGACCCACGCTGGCGCGTCGGGTGTTCAACAATCTACTTCTTTGAATATTTTTTTATTCTAATTAAATTGTTTGATACGTAGGAAATTTCGAAAGTACTATGATTTTAAATGTGTTGCATCTTTAAAAGACTATACTATTAACATTGAGCATATTTAGCAATAAATTAAAAATATTAGTTTGTACATGGACATATGCAATAGCTTCAATTTTATTTCCTTCTCTAAAGTGTGTAACACTTGAATAAAAACTAAGTTTACTCTCTTCTTCATATGGACGTGAAAGGCCTCAAGAGAGGTTACAATTCTATATAATTAAGGGATATAGGATTTATTATAACATTTATGTGAACGGAAAGGATAATTACAAAAAAGAGCTTAAGGGCAAGAACTGGCTAGAAACTAACATAGGGTCTTCTTAGTAATTTGGCAAGTGAGAAAAGACAGAAAAGGACAAAAAAAATTCAAATAGAGCCTCCTCATCGATCCTCAAAAGGAGCCTTCGGTAAATTCCCTGGATCTTTCAAATACTATTTAGTATATATTATAACAACTTGATGTAGTTTTATTATTTGCTTTATTAAGATCTTATCGGCCACAAGGAGTGTTATTAATCTGATAATAATAATCAATTATCATATATAGCACCCGAATTGTTAACTCAATTTAAAAGTAGTAAACTTTAAAGGGGTTCTATTTTATTTTGGGTTAGAGGGTGCTCCGTTATTACTTTATTATATTTTCTTATCCTTTTTAGGGTTTTGAGGCAATAACTAAATTATATTTAAGTTTGTTTGCGTTATTTAAAGACTATATTATTTCTTAAATATTTTTATGTGTTTTTTAAAGAAAAAATCACACATTCAATTAAGAAGTTATTTTTTTATATTTTTAATTTGTGACAATAATTAAGGTTTAGCTTTAACTATAAAATTTTTTTATTTTTAATGGGTAAATCTTAAATGTTAAAATACTTATAGAATTTTAAACAAATAAATTTAAGCACTTATCAATATAGTTTAACTCGAAATAATAATAATTGATTTATTTTAAAGGTTAATGCTAAAATTTAACACCCATCATTCTAGGATTTTAGGAGAAAATATATTAATATGTGGGTAACATTGAATTTTTAATTAAAGGACAATTTTATAACAATATATTAACTCAGTTTTGCATGATTTTTGGCAGAAAGACTCCTTGAAATATCTATATTTATGTAACCGAATCTCAGCCAAATTAGATTTAAGGATTTGTTTTTATGAGCATCTAAATCTTGTTCTGATTTTATTAGAAATAAATTCAGAAAAAGGAAAACCATCACAGTTTTTTATTTTCATTTTTATTTTTGTCTAAAATCACGTTTCGGGGCCCAGGGTCAGTTTTGCATGATTTTAGACAGAAAGTCTCCATGAAATATCTATATTCATCTAATTAAATCTCAGCCACATTGGATTTAAGAATTTGTTTTTACAAGCATCGGAATCTTGTTTCGATTTAATTAGAAATAAATTCAGAAAAAAAAGAAAAAAAAACAATATTAGAAGCGTGAAAAACCCTTCAAATTTTTTGGCGTTGAATTATATAATTTTTCTGAGTATTGTGGCCAAAAATAGAGGAAAACTTTTCGGGTCAATTTTTGCAAAATTTTAGCCGAAATCGTGTACTAACATCATGGTTTTTGGCTAAATACGCGTTCCGGAGTGCCGGCTAAATTTTGCATGATTTTAGGCACAAAGACTCCTT
>AWUE01017963.1:0-13734 GCA_001974825.2 Corchorus olitorius | reverse complement strand
AATCCCTTCGATCTTTTTGGCGTTAAATTATATATTTTTCTGAGTATTGTGGCAAAAAATTGAGGAAATACTTATCGGGTCATTTTTAGCAAAATTTTAACCGAAATCGTGTACTAACAATCACGGTTTTTGAATAAAAACGCATTCCGGAGCCCTGGCTCAATTTTGCATGACTTTTTGCGCAAAGACTTCTTGAAATATTCATATTCATTGAACCAAATGTCAATCACATTGGATATGATGATTTGGTTTTACGAGCATATGAATCTACTATATACAATGTGCGTATATGTATATTATTCATACAAACATTTGGTATCACTACTAAATCCAAACAGATACATTGATATTCCTTGCCCATGGCAGGGAATAATTTGTATATACGATTGACCACAACTTATGTTTTTTTTTTAATGTATAAATAAATAGGCATGGAAATAGTAAATAAAAACAATGCAGATTATTAAAATGAAACAGATAAGCAGATATTTATGAACCTTTCTTTGAGTTAACCACCTGTTCCTGCAATGATTCTGGATTTGTGTTTTCACTCGAGAGTAAATAATTGGATTGGCCACCAATTCAGTGTTCATCTTGTTGAAAAGTTTAGCAACCTCTTCATCACTTCCGAGCCCAATATTGTGGAGTATGTTGGCGTCTCTCAATGCTCTTACATCTTCTGCTTCATCAATCAGAGAATCAAGGAAGCATAGGTAAGACGTGACAGCGAAGTCATTGTCAAAATCTGGGCACATTTCATAAGCTATTAAGTTGATGAACATTGGTCCTGTTGAGTCGTCCACGGTGATGGGTTGGAGATACAGTTTCCCCACACAGCATAGGCGACTGAAGCTAACATCCATGAGGTAGCTGGTCTCACTAGGTTTCTCCCTGCTTTTCTAAGCTCCTTAACATTACGAACTGTATGTAGATGATAACTGGTCTTGTATTTTTGGTTATATTCTAATATATAATTGATCAGTCGAAGACAACCATAGCCCCAATATTAGGCACGGGGTCTCTCAACTTTACCTACTAGTCGTTCTCTCAGATGACCCAGAAGATGAGGGTACTCGTCTTTCTTGTGCCGCTTCTTCATCTCTGCTGGAGTACTCATAACATTGCCATCAATGAACCTTCCGATTGATTCCTCGAACTGCTCCCCATGGCCATGGTTGCAGCTTGAGCTTGTCAACAAATCAAGAACACGATAAGGTATTTGGTTTTCCAACAGAATAAATCTACATANACCAATATGTCAGGAAATCATTTTTAATATAAATTCCATTGACTCCTCCTAGTGCAATCCTCTACATCAGGAGCATAGCGTAGATAAATTGCTTGTACAACTGCACAACCATCCACAAAGAACATCCAACTGAGCTTCTCATCATCATCATAATATTGCTCGATTTCCTTTGGATCGTAGCATTTCTTCAAGTATCCTATCTCCATCTTAATCTTGCTGTATAAAATTTCCTTGTCCAAACCATGTTTTTTTATGAAATATGCTGCCAGTTTGTGCTTGAGCTTCTCTGCTTTCTGCAGACCGGGATCATCGTGGTGAAGGGGACCGATTGCAATCATCTTTGGCTTTACTTCTGCAAATCTTTGTTCTCGCCAAGTATGGATGGAACCCTCTGTATTAATGGTTGGCCAGTTGAATTAGAATCACCTTCCAAGGCATTCTCTAACATCCTGAGTTTCTCTAATTCGCCATTGCTCAAATTTAAGTTATCTTCATCAGCTGAAATGATTATCTCCAGGCCCTGGGGAGGGTCGTTGCATCTACTTGTTTGATCACTGGAACCGCCTCTGAGGACTGTCGTTGAGGGCACCTTTCCGTCGCCAATCACCCCATCTGAGGACGGTATTTTCAGCTTTTAGCTTCAAATTAACAGAAGTAATTAATCCGGTATTGTTTTGGCAAATTTTTCTATGTATTGCTTTGTTTGGTTGAGTAATGTTGATATATTCAGGAACAGTTAGGGTGGCAGCTATTAGGAAATAAAGCATATATATAGCAAAAGTTAGCTTAAAAACAAAAAACCTTTGTACTTGTCCTAGTTATCAAGTTTGGTAATTGATCTTCCTTCTAGGAACCAACAATTGGTTCATTGCTTGTACCTTCATTTGCTCTTTATTCTTAGGACCGCTGGCTTTTTCTCTTTTGTAAAGAACAAAAATTAATGTTTAGACTTTAAGCCCTTTTTGTCCCTTGAAATTGAATGATTTGAGGTTTTGCCCCATAAACTTGCAATTTAGAGTCATTTTAGTCCCTCTCAAATGATATCTATCGCTGATGTGGCAATGCTACGTCAGTGTCTTGGTTCGACATGGCCATGCCATGTGGCATCTTTGGTCCTACATGGCATTACCACATCAGCAATACCATTTGAGAGGAACTAAAATGACTCCAAATTACAAGTTCAGGAGGTAAAATGTCCAATACTACATACTACATAAATATGCTACCTGGAGAAGATAGCATGCATGTTAACTGAACCACTAATGACACAAATATTTTCCATCTAATTTGACTTATGCGACATTGATCAATCGAGAATAATGTAAGAGTTAGATTGTTCCAAATAAAAGGTAGTTATAGGGCCGTACGTAGGGGCTTTATTTTTTGTTTTTTTCCAAATTATTCAAAAATTTATTATATCTTATTCATATTATATGATAAAATACAAAAACAAAAAGAAGACCAGTAGGTAGACTAATTAGTTATTGGTGTATATTCAAAGCGGGCCAAACCCCCTTAAACATTTCTGTCACTCTAGTCAGTTATGTATAATTAACAGTTTGAAAATATGGATGGATATTATTTCGTTATATATGATTCCGATCACATCATGGACCATGGTATATATATAAATTTCAATTATTAATATTCTAATAGTATATTCACATGGAAACTGATCAAGGTGTTTACACAAAAAACAAAAACAAAAAAGAATGAGAATAATTTAAGAGGTTGAAATTAAGGGATCAACAGCTTATAATAAAATTTGATATGGAAAACCTTTGACATTTGTTAAAATTTCTTTGAAAACAAGAAATGGGGAAGAAAAGGGTTTGTGATCCAAGTGAAGGTGTTAAACCAGTGATTATAATGTTGATGGCTGAAGCTGTAGTTGCAGGAGCCAATATCTTCTACAAATTAGCAGTAATTGATGGTATGAGCAATGGGGTCCTTGCTTCTTATAAATTTCTCTTTTCCACTGCTTTTCTACTTCCCCTTGCTTTGATCTTTGAAAGGTAACTAACTTTCTTCATCTTTTCTTCTCTTCTTATAAATTACTGTGTTTTAATTTGCTGTTTTTACAGTCTGAGAATTAACTTATTCAGAATATGTTAATCCTGGAATTAACTTTTCAGGTCCTTTATCCTTCATCCTTATATATTTTGCAGGAAGAGTATAGCTGAACTAAGATGGAAGATTAGCATTTCTAGGGTTTTTATCAGGGCTATTTGGGTAAAGATTTTAGAAAATGATCACTTTTCATTGATTTGATTACCCTTTTGAGCAAATTAATAAGTTCCTAACAAGTTATGAAAAATTTGTTGCAGGGGACCATTGACACTAAACTTATTCATTGAAACAATGGCCTTGACATCTGTAACATTTGCTACAGCCATGTCCAATCTAATTCCTGCTGTTACATTCATCTTTGTTGTTACCTTAAGGTCTACTTTTAGATGTTTTATTCTAATTTTTTCAAGATTGATCAATTTGATTCTTGTACTATCTCATTTCTTTAATCTTTGGGTTCTCAGAATGGAAAGGTTGGCAATTAGAACAATGGCAGGGAAGGCAAAGTTGGTGGGCTCTGTTTTGAGCTTGGGTGGAGCAATGATCCTTACTTTCTATAAAGGGAAAGAGATTAACTTTGGGTCAACCAATATAAATTTGGCTAAACATGAAGCAGATCATCATGTTAACAAGACCCATGCTTTGCTTGGTAACCAAGTTTTGGGTTCAATGCTAGGCCTAGCATACTGCTTATCTTTCTCAATTTGGAACATTGTTCATGTAAGTTAATTTCCAATTTACATTATAAATTTGGGTTTATGAATGGACGTTCTACTCAATATATGCATAATATACTATTGTTTTTTCACAGGGCAAGTTGAGTGAAATTTATCCATACAAATATTCATGTACCGCTTTGATGTCTATCACAGCATCAATTCAGTCCATAATTTATGCCATAATTAGGGAGAGGAATTGGTCTGAATGGAAGCTTGGTTGGAACATTAGGCTTTTGAGCAGTTTTTACACGGTAAAATTAAGCAAATCCCTGCAAAATTCTTTTAATCAATAGAAGTAACTTGATTACAGTATATGTTTTATTTCTTGATACAAATTTCTCTTCTTTGAATTCTTATTAAAGGGAGCAATATGTTCAGGATTGACTGTTGTTGTTTTTACTTGGTGCATCCAAGTAAAGGGTACATTTTTCATGTCCATCTTCTCGCCTTGTACACTTGTATACGTCTTCATTTTCGGATATTTGTTCTTAAACGAGAGGTTACATATAGGAAGGTAATTTAATTTTCACCTAGATAAATTTTCAAATAATTAAGCTAACATTTCTTTGTAATCTTTCTTTTGTTCTTCATCGATAAGATGACAATATGTTTCATGGTGACAGCATTTTAGGGTCACTCATCATAACAATAGGATTATACGTTATATTGTGGGGAAAAGCAAAAGAGACCAAAAGTTCAACGCAAGGGCAAAAGGAAGGGGATGAGTTTGAAGCTGTGGAAAACAGACCAAGTGGTTCCTATCCCATTGTCGTCAATGATCAAAGAGATGATGTATTTTCTAATACTAAGTGATTTTGAAACATAGGATAAATCTTTTTATTATATTGTAATTTCAGTGTAAATGTGGCTAAATTAAGGCCTCATTATATATTAGCTCTACTTAATTTCGAGTTTTTTTTCTCTCTTTTTTTGTATGAATCCTATCATATCTAGTAGTTATATCAGATCCAAATAATCCGAAGTCGAGCTACATCGTATCCCAATCGGGGGGATGAGGAAGCACTCCTAGAACATATTCTTTCGTAAACCTCTGACTGATTCGAATTCAACTCTGATCACACATCTTAGTTTAGTGGGTGAGTCTACCAATGAAGACGATTACGTACGCAAGATCTCGAACTTATGAAATTCTTAAGCTAAAACAAACTGCTTAGGACTTTAACCTCACATTGGTACAACAAGGATATTGATATATATGAAACAAATGAATCAACCCAAAAGGCCGAAACAAATTGGGCTCTCTAACAGATGAAAGTGAGAATTCATACAAGAGAAAATTTGGCCCAACAAAATTGGGCCTAAAATAAGTTAAGCTCAAAACCCGAATTATGAGTAGAAAAAGAAAACGACAGAAAAATAAAGGGAACCAAGAGCTCCATGCCAAATTCTAAGCTTGAAACCACTAAATCACAAGGAAAAATGGAAAATCTAAAAGGATTAAGCTATTGCATGCTTACAATTTTATCTTATAATTTCAGACTACTATTTTTCTTTCTTTTTGTAATTTCCTTGAAGTAAACACATGAGCCATTTGATCATATTCAATATTTGTATTTCTTTAAGAAAAGAGATCAAACAAGAGAGAATTGGATTCTCTTTTTTTCTAAATAAACAAAAATCACAAACAGACAGTACTTGGAACACACATGGCCGTAGATGGACAGTGACTATGGCCTCCTCATGCTGTCCAAGTCCATGCATGAAGCACACGTATAAACTTCTAAAAGGGGAATTCGCTTTACAATATTATTATTTTCCCTAACCAACTTTCCCTTTTGGGAAAATTGATATAGCAATGGCAGCAGTACCCATGTTTTTTATTCTTCTTTTTGTTTGGGGGATTATTTAGCAAAATTAAGCACTCTCCGCTGGTCAAAAGAGTTTCAGAAACTTTATTTCCAGGTCACTGCCAAAAATTTTCTGAGAAAAATTGAAAATGGGTAATGGAGGTGAGGGGCTAAAGGCAGTGATAATAATGTTGATGATTCAAGCAGTATTTGCAGGTGTAAATATAATGTATAAGTTGGCTGTAATTGAAGGTATGAGCATGCAGGTTCTTATCTCCTACAGATTTATCTTTGCCTCAGCTTTTCTTCTTCCCCTTGCCTTTATATTTGAAAGGTAATCAAATTAAACTTTATTGTAATTTTTAATTATATAGTTTCACCTCCAGAAATTAGTATATGATTTTATACTAAACTTTATCTTCCATTTTTTTGTCTATTTCTATAGTTTATATATTAATATCTTTATATATATATATATAGTTTTTAATTTTAGTTCTGGTTTTATACTTTTATTGTCCATTCTGCCATGAGAAATTACTCACACACACCCACTTTGTCATAAATGATCAGGAGTAGTATGTGAATGTTTGTCTTTATACTGTTAAATTTTACTGAAACTAAAAAGAAAGTCAGAAAATGAAAGAAGTAGTAAGAATTTTAAGTATAGATAATAGACTATTTGCACCTCATTTTCATCTTGTGTAATTTCAATTTTATAATTGCAGGAAGAATAAAGCAAAATTGACATGGAAAATAGCATTTCAAGGATTTTTATTGGGGCTATTTGGGTAAGATTGCTCAGTAATATCAGATTGAAAATGCTATATATTGAGCAAAATCAAAAAGGAATTGTGTGTCTATTTGAGAAAGCATATATGGGAAGGGAACTATATATGAGGTTAATTTAAATTAAATTACAGGGGAGCACTAGGCCAAAACTTATTCATTGGAAGCTTGGCCTTAACATCTGCAACATTTGCCACAGCCATGTCCAACTTGATTCCTGCTGTCACATTTCTCTTGCTGCTTATCTTAAGGTGATTAATTAGGCTTAATACTCATGGTAAAAATGTTCTAACTTTAATCTTTATTATAAAGTTATATATTAACCATTAGTCCTCTCAAGGTTGGAGAGATTGGAAATGAAGACATTAGTAGGGATGGCAAAGCTGGTGGGTACTGTTATAAGCATAGGTGGAGCAATGATCCTTACCTTTTACAAAGGCCCACAGATTTGTGCTTGTTCAACTAATATAAACATTCTTAAATATGATCATGGTGAAAATGATCATCTAATTACGAAGACACGCCTTTCGCTTGGTAATCATGTTTTAGGTTCAATTCTGGCTCTCATAGCTTGCTTCTCTTATGCATTTTGGTTCATAATTCAAGTAGTTTCTTTACTTAATAAGCAGCATTCATCATCTAAATTAATTACACCGATATAAATTTATTTACTTTATGGCTATAGGATTAATGGTGTTTTTTTCAAACAGGCTAAAATGAATGAGAATTATCCTTACATATATTCAAGTTCTGCTTTGATGTGCATCTCAGCATCAATCCAGGCCACAGTTTATGCTTTGATTACTGAGAGGAATTGGTCTGCATGGAAGCTTGGCTGGAACATTAGGCTTTTCACTGCTTTTTATACGGTAATCACTAATCAAGACTAATTCTAAGCCTATGATCAATATAGAGATTTCAATTAACACTGCAATTTTGATCAAATTTGATAAATTTAATTAGATTTTGACAAAATTTTCTCTGGCTTGCAAGGGCACCATCTCTACAGGACTGATGATAGTTGTTCTGGCATGGTGCATACGGTTGAGGGGGCCATTATTTGTATCCATCTTCAACCCTTTTACGCTTATATATGTCGCCGTTGCCGGATTTTTGATCTTAAATGAGAGGCTGCATTTAGGAAGGTTTAATTCCAACTCCAATTCAACTCTCTAGCATATTTCTTTATGGTTTTTCATTTTTAAATTTTCTTGCAACTCTGCTTTTACAGTTATATATATGAAATGTTTTATGTATGGAACTGCAGCATTTTGGGTTCACTGCTGATAATGGGAGGAGTATATGTTGCATTATGGGGAAAAGCCAAAGAAATGAAGAATCCACAGCAACCAGCAGCAACCCCATTAGAGCATGAAGATGTGGAAGTTACCATTAATTAATTTCATTATTATTACTAAACTAATGATGGAATCAGAATAATTAAAGGAAGTTTATGTCAACTGAACTCAAAATTACCCAAAAAAGTTATAGTTTGATGATACCATAAGCTGGTGCTGGTGGGCTCTGTTTTGAGCTTAGGTGGAGCAATGATTCTTACTTTCTATAAAGGGAAAGATATTAGGCTTGGGTCAACCAATATATATCTGGCTAAACATGAAGCAGAATAGCAGATCATCATGTAGCAAGTGGGGCAAAGCATATATACTTATTTTTCACAATTTGGAACATAATTATTATAATGTAATAAGTAATTAAGTATTTTCCAATTTTATTCAATTTCATCCATCATTTTACCTTAAACACACAATAATTTCTTGTTGGTTCCCTATGATTGAAATGAAGTAAGATCTTTTTTATTCAAAGAAAGAAAAAATCAAGTACAGATTAATTAGTAACGTGTCCATATTTCATTTTCTTATAATATTAGAAAAAGACAAGTGAAAAAGAATTGTCCATAAAATTGAATTTAATAATTGAAGGTTCTAATTTATCAGAATTTTGACTTTAGTAACTGAGAATCCACATTTTCTTTTTCAATTAAGTTCTAGCCTAGGGAAGTAGTGTACTTACTAAGCAAACTCTCTAAAATTTGGTCAAGAAGAGTTTCAGAAAAGTTATTCCATCACTCCTAAGTCCTAAATTCCTAATTAATTTTGTGAAATTAAAAATGGGTAAGGGGGTGAAGGCAGTGATGATTATGTTGGGAATTCAAGCAGTTTTAGCTGGTGTAAGTGTATTGTATAAGTTGGCTATTAATCAAGGAATGAGCATGCAGGTGCTTATTGCTTACAGATTTATCTTTGCCTCAGCTTTTCTACTTCCCCTTGCCTTTATACTTGAAAGGTTAGTTTTTTAATATTTCCACTTGATCATGATCAGCAATGTTATAATCTTGTGTAATTTCAGTTTTATGTTTACAGGAAGAATGAAGCAAAATTGACATGGAGGATAG
Source organism: Corchorus olitorius (assembly GCA_001974825.2). Taxonomy (NCBI): domain Eukaryota; kingdom Viridiplantae; phylum Streptophyta; class Magnoliopsida; order Malvales; family Malvaceae; genus Corchorus; species Corchorus olitorius. The sequence goes on along the minus strand of AWUE01017963.1, from coordinate 4,689 downwards.
TGTTTCAAGGATTCTTATCAGGGCTGTTTGGGTAAGAAAGATGAGCAGATTGAATATGTTTTTCATGAAATTCAATTTATAAAGTAAAATGTATTATTGGTTACAGGGGAGCACTAGGCCAAAACTTATTCATTGGAAGCCTGGCCTTAACATCAGCAACATTTGCCCAAGCCATGTCCAACCTAATTCCTGCTGTTACATTCCTTTTGCTGCTTATCTTTAGGTGATTAATTTCCTTAATTCTCATGAAATAATGTTTTTTGGTACTAACCCTCCAATATCTGATGATCATATTGAGAAGCCTTGAGCCGCATCGGACCCCATATGGAAGAAACTCTCTCAGGCCTTAGCACCTGTTTTCGCCATTCAGACTCATAATTATTGTTATTATTATAATTATAATTATATATATATATATAGTATTAACCATTAGTGTGCTCTGCTCTTAACTCTTAGGTTGGAGAGATTGGAAATGAGGACATCAGCAGGAATGGGAAAGCTGGTGGGCACTGTTATAAGCATAGTTGGAGCCATGATTCTTACCTTTTACAAAGGGCCACGGATTTGCGTTTGCTCAACAAATATAAACCTTGATGATCATCATGAAAATCATCGAATAAACACGCATCTTTCGCTTGGTAGCCAAGTTTTAGGTTCATTTCTGGCTCTGCTTTCCTGCTTCTCTTTTGCCCTTTGGTTTATAATTCAAGTAAGTTTCTTCACTTCATATATGGCATTAATCAATCTAAAATTACACACCCATTTCTTTACTAATTGGCATCTAATTTCTTGTATCTTTTACAGGCGAAGATGAATAAGAATTATCCTTTCATATATTCAAGCACTGCCCTATTGTGCATATCAGCATCAATTCAGAGCACAATTTATGCTTTAATTACTGAGAGGAATTGGTCTGCATGGAAGCTTGGGTGGAATATTAGGCTTTTAACTGCTTTTTATTCGGTAAAACTATACTATATATATAATCATAATGGCAAATATGGGTTCTATATGTCAGTTAATTATATGTTTGACAAAATATCCTCACTGGCTCAACTTTTGTTGCAAGGGCACCATTTCCACTGGACTGATAATGGTTGCTACCACCTGGTGCATACGGTTGAAGGGGCCGTTATTTGTATCCATCTTCGGCCCTTTGGCGCTTATATATGTAGCCATTGCCGGAACTTTGGTGTTAAATGAGACTCTGCATCTAGGAAGGTTTTCAATTATGAGCATTGATCTTTATAAATTTTCATTTCTTGCAATTGATCTGCCTATAGCTAGATGACTTCGTTTTATAAATGTAACAGCATTTTAGGTTCGTTGCTAATAATGGGAGGAGTTTATGTTGCATTATGGGGAAAGGCTAAAGAAATGAAGAATCCAGCGCTATCAGCTGCAACAGTACCATTGGAGTCTGAAGCTTTGGAAAGCGAATGATTGATTAATAGAAATTAGTAGGAGTATATGTTAATTGCAATTTTCGGAAACTCAATGTTAGTTTCATTATACCATAAGCTCATAATTTAATGAAACTATACATACAATTACTGAATGGATGTAACAAATTCAGAACAATGAGAAAAAAATGATTGAATGTGCATATTCTAGTTCTAGTATATACTAGGCACTTGTGTATATGATTAGGTGAATGGTGATTGGGTAATTGCATGTTTTCGCTTTGGGGCCAATGATTGGATAATTACTTTGTTTGAAAGATAAACACAGCCCACAATATATCGGGCCCATAATGCGCAGACGAAACTGAGGAAAAGCCCATTTTAGGGACTAAAAGAAAAAAAAAAAGTTGGTAGAACCACAAGGCCCAAACTTTACAAGGTGATTTTTTTTTTTTAAGAAAATGTAGTAATTTTTATTCTTAAAAATTAAATTATACGGATTATAGCATAAATTACAATGGATTGAAATTGAACATAAAATCTGATACATTTATTTATAAATTAAAAATATTAAGTTTTGCCATCAGGCATTTGGTCTGGTGCTAGAGTACTGGACTTTTAGTTCCAGCCTACTTAGATCTCAGCCTACCTAGACCTCATGTAATTTGTTTGTTTATTTGGTAGATAGGTAGTTTATTTATGGTATAGTTTCTAGTTTGGGTTGAATTCTCATGTGGATATTTGGGCATAGAGATTACAAACACACATCGAAGACCCGTACACAGCTACATGATTAGCTAGCTTACCGAAACGCTAATTTATGAGTCAACAAACCCCTTCCCAACAAACAAATCCAGTGAAATCTCATTACAATTCAATCTCTTAAAGAAATGAAAATCATTCTTATCTAAAAAAAATAAAAATACTAAGTTTCAATAATCCATTAGTTGATTTTTCGTTGAAATCCCATTTAAATATGTAAAGGAATCAAAACCATGAACTAAGACAAAGCGAGCCACCACAAAAGCAACCCGGAGCCAGATTTGTAAACCCAATTGATCAGAATCAAAGCAGCAAACAAAATCATAAACAAGACAAAGAAATACACAGTTTGATTGGTACATAATCAGAACTTTATTTCTTTTAAAATCTCAAGTTGTAAAATCAACACTAATTAACTTATAAACTACACTACATTTTCATGTAATCCCAAGGTCAATAGTCAAATATATACTGATCTTCCCATAATTACAATAGGACACATGTCACCCTTCAGGTTCCGCTTGTGTAGTCTGCTATAAGTAAATACACAGTTTAATAAGTGAAAGTGATATCAAAAATACTTTTCCGGAATCTTTTACAATCTTCTTTAATTCTCCATTGAACTGAAAGAGTGGTTTCCATAAGTAGAACATACGAAAAGCTTTTGCAAATGGGTAAGAAGTTATGCAATATTTTACAGGGGCTTAAGCCACTGATACTGATAATGGTGGTTCAAGTGGCACTTGCTGGTGTAATTATCTTCTATAAGTTGGCTGTGATTGATGGTATGAGCAGGAAAGTTCTCGTTGCTTATAGATTTATCTTCGCCTCTGCTTTTGTAATCCCACTTGCTCTGATATTAGAAAGGTAATTAACTTCAACTAATTTGCATATTTTTTACTTAGATTTGATCACTACTAACTAGCTTCAATTAATACCATATTGTTTACCCAGGGAGAGTTCAGCAAAGTTGACATGGAAGATAATGTTCCAAGGGTTTTTATCAGGGCTATTTGGGTAACAAAAATGAAGAACAATGATCATATTATTTTGAATATATATCCTAATTCCTAATGAGCTCATATCTATCAAGTTTAAATTTTGATGCAGGGGAGCATTGGGACCGAATTTATTCATTGCAAGCTTAACCTTAACATCTGCAACATTTGCTACAGCCGTCTCCAATCTAGTTCCTGTTGCAACCTTAATCTTGGCCGTCATCTTAAGGTAATCTATTCCATGCATCAAAATGAAATTGCTCATTAGCCTTTCTATACCCCCTGAACGAAATTGCATCAAGGACATTTTGTCCCATAAATTAAACTTCAAATTACGACAACTTACCCTTGAATTTTCAAATTCAAGATAGTTAACACCCTAAACTTCCCAAATTGAAGACATTTTACCTCTGACGGAGAGGCTAATTATCTTGAATTTGTGAAATTCATGGAGCAAATTGTTTTGATTTTAGTTTATGGTGCAATGTGTCTTTAGCCCCGTAGTTCAGGGGCAAAAAGGCTAGTAAGCGAAAATGAAATTGTATCTCCTTTATGAAAATTGTTTCTGTTCCCTATCTTTTAAGGTTAGAGACATTGGGAATCAAAACGAAGGCAGGACAGGCCAAGTTGGTGGGTACTTTGGTGAGCATAGGTGGAGCAATGGTTCTTACATTTTACAAAGGAAAAGAGATTAAACTTTGGTCAACCAACATAAACCTTGCTAAACATGCTGGAAATCATGCAACTACATCAAAACATTTTACAAATCATTTTTTAGGTTCATTGCTGGCTCTAGCATCCTGCACATCTTTTGCAATTTGGTATATAGTTATAGTAAGTATAAAATTTACTTTCCCATGTACCCATAATTCATCTGGTTTAGTTGGCTTCAATTTGTCTGAAACAGGGCAAATCCTCTGTTTTGTAATTACTTTGGACAGGCCAAGATCAGTGAAAATTACCCTTTCATATATTCAAGTTCGGCTCTGATGTGCATCACAGCATCAATTCAGGCAACAATTTACACCATAATCACTGAGAGGAACTGGTCTGCATGGAAGCTTGGCTGGAACATTAGGCTTCTCAGCGCCTTTTTCACGGTATTTTTCCATGGTAATTTTGTATATACTTACTATATCATTTTTCTCTTTGATCATAAAACATACCTTAATCTTTCAATAATCTTTGTTTTAAGGGTGCCATTGGAACAGCATTAGCGGTTGTTCTAATGACATGGTGCTTGAGATTGAGGGGGCCATTGTTTGTGTCCATATTCAACCCTGTTAATCTCATATTTGTAGCCATTGCTGGATTTTTGATCCTAGACGAGAGCCTAGACATTGGAAGGTAATTAATTTTGGAATTTGAAGTGTAAATTCAAAGTTAAGCTAAGCTATAACTAGCATTTCTTACAACTTTAATGTTCCTTAATTTGTGTCTCTATTTATTATATGTGGATCACATGTTTTGATGTAACAGCATTTTAGGTTCAGTGCTGATAGTTTTAGGTGTTTATGTTGTGTTAT